>JAQIXS010002720.1:0-21286 GCA_034700785.1 Rossiulus vilnensis
TATCAGCAGCTGTTCACCTAAGAAATGGGATGGAATTACATCCTACAAGAACCGCCTTCAACACAGTACATTTTGCATATATCGACCTTCCAGCCTCATTTATTCAAATTGAATTTGAAGATGCCATAGTCAAGGTTGATTGGCTCGCAGCTTGAAGTCTGAAGGCAATATGGAAATACGAATCGTACTTTGCTCTCGCCTTCCGTTTATTTATCAGTTGGTCCGCTCAAGCAGTTTTTCTGATGCAAGTGGTATTTTTTATTTGTTTTAGTATAAAGGCTGACCATGACAGTATGTGACAGGAGATAAAAAATTACCACCGTGTTCTTTTCGTATAGCCAATAGCCATGCCATTTTTATGAAGATAAATGTCGTGACATTTGGTAATCATTAAAACGTTGCGACTTTACGTCACGTGAAAATCCACCTTTATGCTGGGAGTGCCTCAATGATAGGTGAGAAAAATATGGTACAACGTTTTATTAAGTGCACAGTGAAAGCTACAAATTAATGTCAGTTTTATTGCGTTCATCGAAATTCCGCAAATGCAGTAAACGTATCCAATTTTTGGAAATAATTGTGTTGCAAACGAATCTCCGAATGGTAGCAACTTGTTGACGTTTTCTGGAAATCGTTATAGGCTGGGGCTGCACCACTCACGACATTTGCCCAATTATAGTTTCCAAAAAGCATTTTTTTCTGCAATAATAACCATCGCGTTTTTTCCACGCTCACCATTTTTCACAATTATAGGTGGGCAGGTATATTTTGTAATTTTGGATATAAGTGGCAGATTTTTTTAAAATCTGAGAATAGATAGCTCGACTCATTGTTTGTTATATAGCAAGAAAAAACATGTGCGTGTCAACTTGGCAACGATTAAGCGCATGTGCTTTGAGTTCAGGTAGCGCCTACAGTTTTTAGATTTTTTAAGCAAACCATAGAGCCCAGTTACGCAACCCCTTTAGATCCATTCATTCATCTAATCTAATGTGACAAGAGTGCTGGGGATGGAAATGGGTCAACCGGGCTCACACAAGAGGTCAGTGAGGGGTGGATTAAGTCTGCTAACAAATAACGCCACCTTGACCTGTCCGGGATAATACCACAGTGCTGGTAACGGCTATTCTTGACCGAATTCGCCCATTGAATGTCCAATTTTCAGTATTTACTCTCGTATTGACGCCTGTCTGCAACCGAGTCCTTCAACGTTGCTCTCAAGCACTAACAAGAGTCCTTTCTTCATCGGCTTAGTCCTAGGTCTGAGGCTCTGAGCATTGGCAGCGATTGATATAATTGGGTTAGACGTGCTTTTCATGCTGAAACGCACGACCTTCCTGAATCGGGTCTTTCTGACAAATTAATGCACACATAAATATATATATTCAACCCGATTGCACGAAGTTCCCAGCTACCCTTACGACGTTCGCACCAACAACAGCTTGGAGAACCCTAAAGATTATTTCTGATATACGGTACATGTAACTGATCTCGTGCGACAAAGTGGTCAAGTGGCCTTTCGTTTCTCGAAGGCTGGCCTGCAGTAGGCCAAGTTCTGCGCATTCATGCATTTCGTATTTCCATGTACGAGTGGCCTAATAAGTTGATTTTGATTTCTCGCAAATTTTCTCCGCGATCGAAACGAGGGCCTAGGCTTACCCCCCTGGAAGACCAATCCCCTGACTGAGCCAAGGTGAAACGGGAAATAACGCTTTGAAATGTGACAGGTATAGCGTCGAAATTTACGGTTGACAGGGTGAAGGATCACAAGTTCATTTTTGTTTACCAAGAATAAATCAAATAAACTCAAACGTGAGTGGGGTAGTCAACTCGATAAGGAATTTTGAATTCGAAATAGTTTGCGTGTCAGTCCCATAATAGAAATTCTGCGAGAATAGGAATTAATAGAAAACTTGGGGCTACACCTTTTTCCAGGACTCGTAATTAATGTCCATCGCCAAAGTGATGTTTCGGAGAAGTCCGGATGACAGCATGAACGTTGATCTTTTCCGCTTCCTGTAAAATTATTATTATAAACACAGGCTTATTAAACAGCTAATTTTGATTTTCTTCGAAATTTAATACAATGAGGGCTGAATGAGGACTTTTATGTAGGGAAGCCCCGAAATCCATTAGTTACTAGTTAAACTAGTAAATACCCAGGGGGAAGGGGGATCCATCGGGGCACATGCCCGCTCTCCCGACTAAGACGGTCGTTGGAGGTCCATTATTTCATACTAGATTAATTAAATGTTCTTGCATAAATGGCCTTATTTTACTATTATTTATAATCCAGGTTTTAAATGTTTTCGCCTACGGCATTTCGTTTAATAGGCTAATAGTTTTTTTAAAAATAATTTTAATAATTTTTCATCTTCTATTTCGCTTTCAACCTCGTCTTATATGCACCGACAGCTGATTTATTATATGCATCAGCACATGCAATCATTTGCCTGTTTTGCAAACTGTGATGTTGCAAAATCGTGTTTGTTATCACAGCGCTGATAGAGATATTCTGTTTACATGTACAGATTTTCGTAAATGTAGCAACAACAATTTGAATGTTTTGTTACTAAATACAATGCGAGTTTAATTCTAGCTATTTACAATTTTATAATCAATTAAATTGTGTCATTGTGCACTCTTCTAAAGTTTTATCTGGGTAGTAGAAAACAAAACATATCTTTTTACATATAATATGCATTACTCTAGAAAAGTAGTGTTTTTATTTTAATAACCTCATTTTGTGGACAGGTTGTTTTGTCTAAAAGTTACGTACTTCTCGTGATTACAAATATTCTATCAATGGAGCATGTACATGTATAAATACAAAGCTGTTTCTATTTCAAGAAACGAGCACTCAGGAAAATTACCGCGGTAATAAAATACGTCAATGAAAGTGTCAGTACAATCTATTTAGCATGCGAGAATCATCAGATGTGTAGGTCTGTACTTGATTGGTTGTTCCAAACTTGCTGAACTGAAGTTTAAGGAGCATAGAGACAAATTAAGAACGTATGCAGGCACGGTGAAGAAACATACCAAAATGCGTTCTACCTTGAAAATTTAGGCTAGCGAAAATGAAAATTATCAATTAACCTTTCAAATAACCTATCAAATAACCTTTCAAAACGTTTAGCGTCGTAAAATACGTTTGAGTACAAATAAATTATGGTTCGTCGTTATTTTATCTTATGCATTTTTTGTTAACTGTTCGTAACATACTCTGTATAATGTACATGTACTCTCAAAATATGGACCGCACCTTGTTCCAAAGCTGAGCCTGATCTTGTACCAAGCAAGTACATGTCCAGAAGCAATCATTTAGGTTATTAATATCCGGCTACCCCTGATACATGCAGTGCAACAGTGTATTTACCGATAAATATGGCAGCAACATAACTGAAATCTAATCAAATCTTCACTTCCTAGTTCTTTTAATTTCTTTTGCTGTATATCCATCCGTTTTAACCATGTTTCGCTTCTATATACTGTAACATCGATCTGCTGAAGAATGCCTAACGGTATATGAACAATTAATACCGTGCTGTCATGATGTCATAATGAGAAAGGGCACAAGAACTTACATAAATGTTTGAAGGATATTTTGATATATAAATGTATTGCTTTAACAAATTGAATCCGGCAAAAACATGCATGTACATGTACGCTAATTTATTGCCTAATAACGAAGCAAGCACGTCGAGCGCATGTAGCCTATAATTATTTGTACATGTAACTGATTCAAATGCTCCTTCAGTGCGACCTCAAGGTATACATGAACATGTACTGTATATATCATACAGCAGCTTTTATGTGTATAATAAGAACACTCATATTGTTAATTGGCCTGGGATTTTCCTTGGTTTCTAAAAAGAAAAAGTGTATCTTATCCAAAAGTAAAATGCAGTGAATCATTTGGAGGGCTGGAAAGTGTTCAAAGATTTCAACTTGAGAATAACTTACCTAATTTTATTTACCATAACCAGAAGTCAGTATCAATTGCATAACATGCTAAGTACATGAACGGGACTGGACCATGTCGCTGGTATTTTAAGTGCAGTCGAATGCAATTTTACAAAATGCGACATTTACCGCTGCCACAAGCCTGCAAGGATCCTCCAAGCGAGTACATTTCTATCATGAAAACTGGCCTATGTTTTGAGGCGGACATTCCTAGCCTACACACGTCTGAAGGAAAGTAGATCAAGGTTTACTTCTGCTTTTGTTTGATCTATTTAAAAATTGAGCCTCAGCCATGCACAAAGCGGCGCCAATATCAGAAGCTTTTAAAATCACGAGTTGCTAGGATCCCAACCAGTGGATAAAACATGCATGTAAGCCCTGGACCTAACGTAACTAATAATGTGAATGGCACTTGTCTTGAAAAAACAAATGGCGTATAAAATTTAATCCGAATGAAAGAAAATTCATTACACTGTTCACATAGGTGCATGCATATAAAGTTGCATTATTTTCATTGTTGTTTCATCCTGTAATTTGTTTGAAATATATATTTGTAATTGTTGAAATAACTAGGCTATTTTGTATGAGCAGATTTTCCAATCTCATGCAGGGCATATAAATGTATGTATTTTCAAAGGAAAATATTTTTGTTCCTTTATTTGGCTTATAATGTAGACTTAAATTTACCGTACAAAGTTGAAATTTGGATGCTCATTTGGCAAAATCATCTGGGACATCATTGTTATTGTCATATATGCTAGGGATATAATACATGTACCTAGCCGCCGGAGGACTTCTTTTGGACCTTGGTGTGACAGTCTTTCGCTTTTCTTTTTGGGAATCAGGTTAAATTTAAAAAAAAACTATTGAGTATTGTGCTTTTTTAAATCAACGCTATTCTTTTATTTCTAAGTTGCTAACGAATTGTTGAACAAGTTGTTGAACTTAAAATAAGATAAAATAAAAGAATAGCGGTAATTATTTTATTTTATCCAATTTATCATATTTTAAGTTTTTTTAGCAGTTTAGAAAATAAACTTGCATGAATGTATAAATCCATAGTTCTGTCATCTATTCCTCTTTCTTGAATTCATAACTGACCTGGGGCGATGATAAAGAGTTGATAAAATATTATTATAAATTGTGTGGTATTGAATAAAACGTACAATTTGTAATAGTGCATACATGCTTATCAGAATTTCGGAAGGCAGCGCCTTCTATTGATTAAAAAAAATTAAAATTCAATCAGCTTATCATCAATCATTGATATAATTAATTAGCATAACCATTAACCACCCATTAACGACTACTGAATTAGGAAAGACAAAAAAATGTGGCTACACCAGTCTGGTTCTGTCTTGGTCGTTCCATAATCACATAAAGAGCATCGAACAACTAAAGTTCACAAATTGATTTAAAAAAGGTCAGTTGTGAAATCTTATAAATATTATGCTCTTATCCATATCCAACTTTCAACCAATCTTTGCATGTTTTCGACCATTAGTGTTTTTAATTAATATGTCGACGACCCTTGCTGTAAATGCAGAGCATTTGTTGTTTACAAATGTCATACATTTCAAATGGAAGGTATTTTTGCATCGTCATTTAAGTGTTGAATAGTTCACAGTACGTCAGCATGGATGTAAAGAATCTGAGTTGAAAAACCTGGAAAATTTCCTACCGAGAAACTAGAGGAATGACATTTCAGCAGACGCTCGTGGGATTTTACGATAGGAGTTTGATTAATTATTTAGTAAGCATGGCATGAGCATGGTCAGCGTTAAGTTGAGTATTAGTCAGTGTGAAATAGAATTTTAAAAAAAGTAATAAATTTGATATTTTCCAGCTAATGTGCTGACGTTTAGATATGCATGTACAACAACAAATGCTTTCGGTTATACATATACATGTATATGCACCTTTTTACCTTTAATTTCGGTTTTTTGAACGCAAAAACGGAAGAAATTATGCGATGTTAGGGGTGCTTCACTATCAAATCTGTAAGCTAGATAAATCTATGAACAATTTGAAATGATAAATTACTTTTCTTTTGAGGTTAGCAGCTGTTTGCTCTGCAAAATTTATAAAGCACGTTGTATGCATTTGCGTTTTTATTAGGAAGTTGCTCCAAATTTTGAGGCGCTAACATAACTTCAAACATTTATCCTCGATATTAGTGAGGGTAAGGCAATACTATAAGCTCAGGGCTTATCGCATTTTTATCGAAAAGGAGAAGTGACATGTTTCCGCATTTTGGTTTCCATTTTCCCCCAAAAAATATTGATATAAAGTGCAGCTGTTTGCTCGTAAATATTTCTCCAAATATTTGATCGATTGCGAGCGTTAAGGAAAGTCTATAAACCTGGTGTTTAAACTAACTTTATGCTGCTCCTTTAATCTACCCAAAATCACGCGATCATTCACCTTCTACATTAATTGAAATTTCACGTGAATTTCACAATGCATAAATGCATAATGACTACATGATATCATAAAATTTTCTCGTTTTCGCTGAGCATGATTTACTGATGTGATGGCTTCTGCTACACTCTCGCTTTCATAATTTTAGAACTGTTTTCCAGTTCCTGTACACATTTGTAAAAAAACGCGAACGTTGTTAAATTATCGTGTTTTATCATCAGTGCTATAAAAGGTAAAAGTGAAGAAATGCTTCTGGCGCCATTATCATGTAATTTTATTTCCTCGACTGTCAGCGAAGGCGGCAGTGTCTTGCTGGGTAGGTCACGGGAACTTGTGTTTTGCCTAATTTCTTCCATGACTTAGGCCATTACGAATATGTGAAAGTGAAATTGAATGCGACGCCATCACCCCTTCGTTGTTTATATTCGTGAATGATTAGTTTAAAGCTGCAGACAAGTGTGGGTGGTCGCGACCTCACGGTTTTTCTGAAGGTAACGTGACTTGACCTCACTTTAAAAAGATAAACCCAGAGTCGATTAATTTTTATCCTTCCGACCCATCTTTCTGAACGCCCACCATCAGAAGAGGACAGGGTTTATTCCGTGGCAAATAAGGTTACACGCAAATTCAACTTCCTTCCTCTATGCATGTAGGAATTCAGTTCGCAGTTTTCGAAAAAACGTAACAATCAGAATGACAAGCTTTACGAAAGTTTTATCATTAAAATTGTGCTATTTTGACAGGTTTACATTATCCATGTTCATGGATGTTAGCGATTGCATACTTTTTATTACTGCAGCCATAATTTTGTATTGCTAGTATTGTCTTGCAGTAAGCACATAAATTTAAATGCGGTTGATAAACGATAAACGATATGCTATGAAACTTTGATTAATGGAACTTTTCCTCTTGCTTGAAAATGAATCTATAGGTCTAAAACATCTAGTTTTTGAGTAATATCTTAATCATTTGCACATGAAATTAATTTATTAGACGTAAATCTTTTTTGGTATCCAGTGAGTTTTATCTGTGCAATCAATTTTTTTAATGCCCTGTAGTCTTTCGAATGTTAGGGATTGCTTGAATAGCTTTTTGCTTGCCACTAGTAAACTGTTTTATAGCATTTGCTACCATTGGGCGGCGATATCATGACAGCTTGTCGGGTTAATTGATCTTGTAATTTATTGCGATTTTATATCGGCAGGTATTTTTGCATTTCGCCTAATTTGCATTATAATTTGGGCTGCGTTTCCTATTTAAATGGTAATTAAGCATGCGCGTTGCATTCTTATACTTTCATTGTGTGAACCGGGGTTTTCCAAATATGCAACCTTGATTATCTGGACAACGCTAATTGAAGTTTACACGAAGGCATTTTAAAGGCAGTTTAAGGACTGGTGTCAATCTCATTTTAAAAGTTTTGATTTTAGGGAAGTGGACAGTTATCCGATTAATCAAAGTTTACGAAGCAAGCTTACAGTATGATTGGTAAAGAAATTTAAGGTGGCTCTAACGAATAAAGTTGCAACATATTACAGTGTATTTATAACTCGTAACATGTTAACTGAAACCATACAGTATATGCGTTATTTTAACTTAACACGTTTGCATAGCTCGTTTCTGGACTATTCTTAATGTCAAAGCAGATTTGAAGATATTTTAACTGGAGGCTTCCAACACCGGTTATTGTAATTCTCTGCGAATTGGAATTGAGGTTCGATTTGTAAATCAAAATCCTAGATAATTCAGAAAATTACGTCACAGACGATGTTAAGAAAATTAAAAAGAAACCGCTTCTTTTACTGTCCCAAATTCTTCTATCTTATCTATTCCTTCGATATGTTTTGTGACGTGCAAGAGGGCAACATGTGCAACTGCCCCAACGTAGGTCCCACATTTCTCTTCTTATATCTCTGTTTTAATATTTGTTCGTGCTAAGTTCATTTCCAAGTTTTTTTATGAGCACAGTACAGGCACTCTGGTTCAACTGCAATCTGGAGAATCCGATCCCTTAATTAGCGGTGTCATTTACTGTTTACATATGGAGTACGATACTGTAAATGCACATGTACATCGCTCATTACATGATGAAGTACGCCTTATATTCGCTTCAATTATTGCTAAATAAAAAAGAAGGAATAACTAGCTTTTAAAATAGTTTATACGTGAAATAGAGATTGCGTTTGATCATTTTCTCCTTGATTTAATTGAATAATTTGGAAATGCATTATATCCTTAATGAAACTGCCTTGAGTGCAAGTGGGTCAAACGCAGCTAGTTAGATAGCTGCTGTATTGTCGTTCAAGTTCATTTTATGAGGTTTTAATTATGAGTAGCACCTCATGGACATTCTTCGGTCGTTTAGTAATTATTGCTCTTAATTGTCCCACGGTTACGAGAAGAGAAAAAAAACCAGCAGTCACCTAATGCCATTAGCCTGCTTGTGCTTCATCTGCACTTCTAAGAAATGTTTCATGAACTGCTAGTATTCATTGTACTGCTAACCAGAAGTGAATAGCGTTATTCAATCCTCTTGAGCACTAGTAGCAATAGAGTACCACACATGATCGATTTTCAAAATTAAAGTATTTTCTGCTTTGTCACTTTCCTAATTTCACTTCCTAAATGTATTTTGCCGAAGCTAAAATGCGCTTATTCAAACAAGCTCCTGGCAACAGGTACTAAACAGTATTTACATTTTATCTTCGAATGTCTCGAAACAACAAGATATCATTTAATTTAAACATCGTCATGATCAAATACAATGAATACAGCTGTACTTCAAATAATGTTTCAAATAATGTCCAGAAGCAAAGTGAATTGCTGCATGCCGACAAGAACACCATGATAGCACTTAAATACTTAATTGTATTTATCACTTGTTTTATGCAATTTTATAAAAAATGATCAATTTGGGTTTTGATTATTGTATAGTTTTTTTATATAATTTAGTTGTAGATATCCTTACATAAGCGTTTAAGGAACAAAAACTGGAATTAAGGAAGGCCGATTTTGACATTTCGATAAGAGAATTCATTTCCCTTCTGATAATAGAATTATTTCTAATAATTCAATTCAATAAAACTATTAGTTGATGGATGTAAACGGTAACCTAATTGACTTTACTGATTAGTTTCGAGTTGAAAGGCCACTCGTTCATTAATTGCTATCAATCGGGCCAAGTGTTGCGTAATAACGGGCGAATTTAAGGTCAGAGCAAGCCGTGATATCAGTATCGATATGACAATAATAACGTGTCGTTTAAATATAGTAAAGAAATGCATTAATACGATGTATTACACAGGAAATAACTAAGTACGTGATTACACAT
Source organism: Rossiulus vilnensis (assembly GCA_034700785.1). Classification (NCBI taxonomy): domain Eukaryota; kingdom Metazoa; phylum Arthropoda; class Diplopoda; order Julida; family Julidae; genus Rossiulus; species Rossiulus vilnensis. Next base: position 9,719 of record JAQIXS010002720.1, read on the forward strand.
TAAATCGTCTGGATTCAGTTTCAGCGGGAGTGTGTGGTCTGTCCAGTCTGGAATCCTAGCTCTTCACATGCGTACGTCATCGAAACACGTGCACAATCTTGTTGTGAGCAATGTCAGGCTAGTTTTTGATCAGCTAAACTACAATGTAAAGTCATTAATTTATTCTAGTTAGTGCTGTGCCTGTCGATTTACATTTTTTGGGGCGACCCTTAATTTAACTTGCAAATACAGGTAAGCCTCTGGGCATAACTACACTGTATATTATACTCGATCAAAATTCGAAATCCATAACACCAATAAGTTGCAAACAGTTGAATCGAGGCTATTAAAAATGGAATGGTCTTGGCCAAATAAGCCAAATATTGCTAACCTGAATTGTAATGGCTGGAAATAAAAGTACAGATAGCAGCGTTTTAAGTGAATTACTACTAGTTCGTCTTGTTTGGCTAAAGTGTCACGTCATTTTTTAATAAAACTTGACCAAACCCGCTTTGCATTCCACAAAAATGTGGAATAACGTTTGGGCATGGCATTTAGTGGATAATATGCTGGTTTGGAAAACCTTGACTTACCTGTTTAGGGACAGCTTTACTCAAAAATATAACATCAAAATAAATGTTACGTTATTCATTGTATACTCAAAATGAGCAGTTGTGAACTTGTATTTCTTTAAAACCATTAAAGCGGATGAACTTTCGATTTTCTCGGTTCGACCGGCCTAGTTACATTGTTCACACATGCATTATAAAGTGTTACGTTAAAGTTGAGGAAAAAATAAATAGATAAAAATAAGAAATACATGTATTAAATTTTTAGTTTTCTCGCGTAAACTTAAAAAAATCATACAAATGCGTTTCATCCCACCTTATCATTTGGTTATTAATTGAAAACTCATCAATACAAACCTTTAGAAACTAACGAATTTCCTTTTTTTAGGCTAGGACAATTCTGAATTTAAAGCCTACGACAAAGAACATTTCAAGGTTTAAAACGAACATCACATTTCTCCGTCTATTTTCCCCTAGTAAGTAATAACCAATAATTGGCAGAAAAGTTCGCAAAGATCTTTGCCTTAATTTTCCCATTTTCCTACATTGGTTCCTGCAATCCATTTACAATTAAAGGTATTTACTATTGTAAACAAACAATTTATTAAAAGGGAAAGGTAGTTGAGGAGCGCTTATCACCTACCGGATTTATCAGATAAACTGTATACTTTTCACCATATCTGGCAATACAAACGTTTCCGTGTCCTGCTTCATTGTTTACCTTGCTCTTAACTGGAAACTAGAGCAAACTGGACAGTATGGTGCATGCAAATTTGCACTTTCCACACGTTTGTATCCCTCTTTCGACCTGTTTACAACGAGTCTCTTTAGGCCTAGGTTTATCTTAAATAAAAACTCAACCAGAAATTAGCAGTTCCTGAAAGTGTTGTTTATTTATTAAACATGAAAGCACTGCAAATAAAATGTTGACCCTCGGTGACGTTTGGATTAAATACACCGCCGTATTCTGGTTTACACAATAAATAAAAAGCTAAACTAAAGAAAGAACGTTTGAATCAGTTTCAGTATACAGTGAATATGCATCGATACGATTTTCAAGTAAGATCCAGAGTAGGATCCAGCAAATTATCGCCCTTTTTCCCTAACGTCAGTAGTCTGCAGAACTTTAGAACCTTGTTTTTCATATGTGCATAAAGACTGGCGTGGTGAATTACTAGTAATTTGGGAAAGGTATATGGCCTCACTACGGATCATACAAACGTAAGCTAAAATTTTGGTCAGGATGTTGTTTGTCTAAATATTAACAACGGCCTGGCGAATGGTGTTTATATTGCTAATAATTACTTTACACCAGTACTTTTTGTACAGAATTTTGACTTGAAGTAGGGGTGAACGCATGTCAGTGTTTCAAATGTGGTGGTGAAGTTGCATCCCTGTTGTAATGACATTGCGCTATTTATTTCTCTAATATTTTGTTCTCAAAGCTGCGTCTTGAAATTGTTACTTTTTATGCGTGACCACACTCTTTTGATATCTTACGGTCATCTCTTGCCTCAGGCTTTGCGTAGAAAACTTGCAACTAAGGTACTTGATAATCAAAAATGATTTCGCAATGACATTTGAGGTGATATTATACCTGTGAAAAACAATTCACTCATGCGTAATTTTTAGATTACAATAATTCTTAATTAAGACTGAACCTTATTGTTTTAGTCGCTTTGTATAATCCATCAATTGATGATGGTGAAAACATTGGGTGAGCGCAATTTGAAATATGCTTTATGGTCGGTTTATTAGTGCAACCATTGAAACGCGCCAAAATGCAAATATCCATTTATGGGAAGGAAGGAGGCTCTTGTGCAACAGTCCGAATCTACTTCTTGAATGCATTTCCACAAACAACAACAACATCGCCTGGTCGGAAAGGTTGTGCAACCACCTGAGCGACCACAGTGCATTGAAATAATCGCAATTAATCAGGTTTGATTATGTCGGCTGGCGCAATAAACGCGGATTTCCTCAAGGCGCTTTGGGAGTTTTTGAATTTTAAAATAGGTGGTATCCCAAAGGCTATCGCTCGAAACTAAGTAAATAGAAGCGAGGGTTGGCAGTTTTTTTCTCTCTTTTCTCTGTTGTCCGAATTTTGATGCTTTTCGCTGACCCGCGTAATTGATCAGAAAGCAAAAGTAACCCACAAAGAGGTGCTCACGTAGGCAGCGAGCAATGCGAACTGGTTATTATAGGAGATTGGCATTGGTAGCGGCCTTGTTGGTTTTGAATTTTAACTGAGGGGTTCTTGCCCGTTTGGGTCAGAAATATTTCGACCGGCCACTGGAGCGAACGTTCGCTTATGTTTTTTCTCTTCTCGTCTCTCTTCAGCTGCTCTGTCAAACTCTCAAGTGATCCTTATTAGTCGACGGTGTCCGACTTGTTGATCAGTTGACTTTCACCATTGGACAGAACGCAGCCTGTAATTACTGGTGCGGTCCGAGCCTGGCGGAATATATATAGTCCCGTGGACGTTTTTTAACTCATATTCTTCGTGGATTTTCTCTCTGTCGGTGGTGGCCCAGCAGCGGAGCAAAACCACTTTTATTTTTATTTTCCATCGTTTTCTTATCGAGACACCACGCGCTGAATCTCGTTCATCTTAAAGAGGTACAACAACCTTTATTTTTCCACCGCTGATTCAACATCCAGTTTCTCAGATGGACCCCATTTCGATACTGATAAATTTCTTATAAATTTTCCACTCGGGATGGCAACCGCTCATTTGTCAGCGTCCACGCTGGTCGCCTCAACCCAGTTTTCGATTCGCTCTTAACGTTGATATTTTGCTCGTTTTTTTAGCTTGCCCATAAGCTGACATTGTCCGTCAAGCTAGACAGCTGACCCGCATTCTCCATTCCGCTCGCATCTTCTGCGTGGTTCTTCTCTGCTGACCTGTGTCAATTCTGCGGCTTCTTCTGGAGTGGAATCTCGCCAGTCTGCAGTTTCCCGCTGTCTTCAGGTAAGACATTATTTTTCTTTCTGCATGCCAGGTTGCTCTTGTCATCAGTTTCATCCATGATTTCCTTCTTCCGTGTTCAATCACTTTAAACACGTGAGTCACGGGGATGCACATTACTTGCAACGCGCATCCACTAGCTGAGAGGGGAAATGTAAAATGTTCCTTCGCTGTTTCTGTACAATGTCAAGAGTCAATCGAGAAACTATCGAGAGGATGATGATTGAACTTGCCATTGAAATTGGCGGAATAACACGGCTTGTTTGTCTTGCAATAGCTACGTGCGTTGCTAGTACACCTTCTTCAAAATATTGAACTAAGTTTTAAAGAAAAACAACTTGATCGTTTTCCAAAAAACAACAGCTGCCTGTGAATATTGGCGACCATGTCATTTTACTACCTACAAGATATTTTCCCCCGGTTTATTCATTTATTGACTCCCTATTTTTCAGTCTTGAATGGTAAATTATATGTGCACGAAAGGGGAAGTTAGGTTTTTCAAGGCTGCACTAAGCTCATACCGAACGTACAGAATTAATCTTTCGTAAAATACGGGGGTTCTAAAACCCTTGATGATAAACAATTCAGAGGTAAGACATTAGACAAATTCTACAATAGGGCATCAGACATTTGGCATTCAAATTACCAAGACGTTTGTAGTAGTGTATTTCAGACACTAAAGTATCTTTTTTTTTTGTTTTTTTTTAAAACTAAGTAGAAATTCACTACAGGTTTTAAAACTGCAACCCAAATGCCTATTGTGAGCAACAACAAACGCTTCTTTGGAACTGTTTGTAAAGTTATTACTTCATCGTAAGATCGGGCGTAAATACCATAAATAGTCCATTTAATTAATCCATTCTTTTGTTTTGATAACCCCGTCTTCCTTGGACTGGAGACTGAATATGGTATTTCAACGAGTTTATGTATTTGAGTCTAATCCCAAATTCCAATATTTTTTCTACAACAAAGAACAATTATAACACGAGATAAAAAGATCATTAGAAAGTTGTTGTTTCTGATTAAATCGAAGAAATTGAAATCCTTTTTTATCTGAGGACTAGATCTCTACCTATACAGTTTAACCTATCTGAAGTTGTTAACCCAAGGGTGTTTGAAAACAGAGTACATTTTATTGAGGTTTCTTTATTTATCGAACATGGTGTAGGCCTTAGGCATTGATAAGACGGGCCGCATTTATCGTATTTTAAACGTTATACCAATAGTGGCCTGGAATACTGTATGCATCGTTTTTATTATCACTGCAAACAAATCTTAGTTACATGTATATATCAGCAGTTGAAATTCTACTGATGTTAAAAGATGTAAGGATAAATAACACATTTTAGAAACTTTTATCCGTTATCATTTTGGCGTTTGTAACCCAACTTGGACATGTTCCTTATTATTGAATAATAGGATGTCATTCCAGTTTATCGTTTAGTATTATACCATTGCAGTGTAGCTCTGTTTTCTGCTTAGTCCGCTATTATGAGATTGATAATTTGGGATGAGTCAGTTTTTCGAGCAATTTAACGATCATCCGTCTACAGTCAACAGATAGTTTTGACCTCCATCACCACGAACATTTCTCCAACCTCCACATCGTAATTGGTGACTCATTCCGCCATGACTGAAGACCATATTAATGGCAGTTGCACGAAAGGATGATAATTCCACTAACCACGAGAAAAAATAGAATGTGTTTACTAGACAACAACTAGTGTTTGAATTAATATCACAACCAAATCAACAACATAATAAATTAGATTACTATAAATCAACATTTAAGCTTCATCATATTTTAAAAATCGAAACTGCATCAAATATTATTTTAGTGTGTGCAAAAAGTCTATTTTCAATTGGTATTAATCGTGCAACATAATGTACATTATAATTTAATTTTGGAAAACATCGAAGTTCTGACTGGGCTTATTTCATGTACATAAATGTAAAGACGATATTGGGACAGTTACTAAAGTGTGTTACATGATCACAAAGTAAGTCTGGTATTTGTAATCTATTCAATATGCATATTTATAAAAGACAACTATTATTTGGGCAATAAACTATTGCCATATTAAGATGCGTGTCCCCTTGAGAGTTGAGAGCGTATTCTATTGAACGCGTTTTATATTGCATTTCAATTGACACGCGAAGTAGAACGTAGCCCCTCAAGCGACTATAATTTCCCTCTCACCTCTCAAATGGACACGAACCTTTGGAAACATTAAAGGTCACCTCTTAAATGGATGGAGACTGAAAACGTGTTGATCGACTGCGAATGAAATCTCACATACGTGTATGTTTTATACTTCCCTGTCGCAAGAAGCGGTTGAACATTGTTTATTTTTTACATAAGGTTTATACTTTATATAGCATATATTTTTTTTCTCATCCCACCGTTTGATTGTTCCCCAAACATTGCATGACACATGGTCTGATATAACTGCTGAAAAATCGTCAATTTTGCAGTTAGCTTATGTCATGCGTCAGTCTCCTGTGATGCAACCTAATTCAGCATGTCAATGTAAAAGACCTTATTATCCAGTCACTCTCTTGGATTCTGAAATTAATTAAATTGAATTGAGGTGCAAATGACATTGTTTATTCTGGGTTGAATATAAATGTTCAATGTGCAGGACCTTATAATTTATTTTCTTCTTAACCAGAGGGACAAATTGTCTAGCTTACATTTCGTAAATGAAATCTTATAACGATATAAGGAAAGCACGCAGCAACTGTATTTATACGAATCACCTTATGCAGTTTCTTAAAAAGGTAAGATTTGGATTTAATAAGTTAAAACTTACTGAATGTCTATTCCATAGATGTTGGTTTTTTTTTTTTGCCCTGAGATTGAAAAAAGCAATGATAGGTTAACATTTTCATTAATCCAGCCTTAACAGTCAATTAACATTATCAAATGTGCAACAACACTTTAATCAATGTTTTTAAATAAAATTATCATTGCTTTTTTACACTTGTTGCTTCAGATTTCACGTAGCGTAGAAAAATGGCAACTACCGAAAATTTAAGATGCACGTTCACGCGTGATATATTACGTTACATGTGAACGCATTGACTAATATATTCAGTAAATTAAACTGTCCGTGAAATAGAGGAAATCTTAATAATCGTAATTGTGCAGAGCAGCTAGTACATGCAATATATTTAGTACCCAGTGCATGTAACTCATCTAACGTTTTTATCGTCCTATAAAAATTGAATAATGACATAAATTGTTAAGCTGAGGGTGGTGTCAAGTATAATTAATACTTGCTAAGGCTTCATATCATTGACAATGCCTGATTAAAACCTGTTAATATTTGGCAAACCAATATTAATTAAGCTTGACTCATCTTTTATGCTCAATTCCCTTGGCACGCGCTTAATTTTGCACCCACTTACGAAAGAAATTACTAGATTCTATTTGGACCATGGTGACATTCATCCTATTAGATCAGTTTTACCAGAAGGCTTCAATCTGACTCATGCGTTATCGTTCCACCAAAATCTTCACTGTCAAATGTGTGGATATTTCGTTCTGGTTGGTTGACTAGTTCGTTGGTTGATCCGTGTATTTTTTGACCCAGTGCTTGGTGGTACCATCATGTGTCCCGAAACGCCAGTGGCCAAAAGATAATTTCTTAATTTTGGGTTGCAAAATCCTGCCTTCTTTCGAATACATTGTATTATTTGTCTAGTGGGCGGAGCTGCGGGTCACATACATGTATCCTGGGAAATCGTTAATTTTTAAAACGGGTGATCGGACCATAATAATAGGTTTATAACCCCGCCTGGCTGACTAATTCTTTAACTATTCGTTGGAACCATGCAAATGACGTGGTGTGTTGTGGCGTTGAAAAGGTTGTTCAACTCACCACTTTTTAATGAAGCTGAATGATTTATCAAGTGGACCGTTTTCATTGCTCACCTACCCAGGGGATATAAACGCCCTAAAAATTTCCACTACTAGGACAAATGAAAGGGAATGCTTAAAAGATGAACCGTTATTAGAACAAAAGCACTCATAATATTATCCACCATCCCAGTATTTTTACTTGTGTGCAGTTATGATAACTATGCAACCAGTCGCGAGTCTTTTTGCCACAACAGGTATTATTAACATAGCTTCAAACAAAAGCCGAATAAATATTATGACTCAAATGTGTAATTTGCACATGCAAGTGACGTAATTTTGCAGTTTACTTAGTGATTCATTCGTCTGCGTCTGCAATCTGTGGGTCAGTGACAACGATGTTTTCCATGTTGGGTTCGTTTCTTTGTTACAATTTTTTTATCTTATTCTTAAGCAATCTTGTGACTTTACAAGGCACGAAGGTGGTTTTTTGCTGCACATGATTCATTCTGTGTATACAAAATGTTAGAAGCATATTGCTTATTTCCTTGTGCTTGTTTCTCAATGAGCAATTTGTTCCGAGCCTTCACCTATAATTAGTTTGACTGAGGTTTGTAACGCACGAATAGTTTGGTTTTCTCAGTATAACGAATCCAAAAGGTTGAGCGTGTCACCCATATGCTTCGTGAAATAAACAGCCTGTAATCCTTGACAATTAATTTGATGTAACATGAAGTATTCCAGTGGCATAATGCGACAGCCTCGTATGCAATTGATTTAATCAATAGATCATATTGTTTTTGAAAAGTTCACTCTTTTGTGATTACATTTGTACATCACAATCTGTCTGTCACATCTGTGAAGTAATTCATCCATTTATTTTCTAATTGGTGATAATACGTTCAACTTCCCAAAAATATTGTAGATTTATGTTTGAAGGTACTTTGCATTTGGACAAATGCACTGTTTTTTGAACAATTATAAATCTACGAAAATGCAATACTATACTTTTGTCAATTCTGTCTAAATTTAGTGCAAAAACATAGTAGCCTTCACCAAAAATAAAATTGAAATGAAACTTCTTTTCAAAATACATGTACATACATGTATTTATGGCTTCTTCTATATACAGAAGCCTACACTACAGTACGTGTATTACAAATTCTAAAACGTTCAGCTGAATGTGGCATTTCCCTCAGCATTTGAAACTGCTTTGAAAACCCCAACATTTTGCCAATTAAATTTCAAAATTCAAAATACTAACTGAAAGTGTTATTTATATTCAAATCTATTTTAATCAGGAACACTGAGAAATAGAAATTTATCGATATCTTAAAGCAAATAAAAGGAAAATGCAGATGAATTTATATTTAATCCAGTAATTAAACAGAAGAACAGAGCAGCCGGTATTAAAAGGGTCCTTAGGCGACAAATCGTGCAAAATATTTCGTTGTTTTTAACATTGAAGGCCCAGGATGGAATAGTTGTTCACACTAAAGGAAACAAACGCCAACAATTATTAATTAACTTTGAACAAATCCCACCTGTTACAGTTATTTTTACGAGGTCGTAAATGGATCAACCCAAATCACATTAAAGTCCAAAGTTCGAATTGTTCAAACCGTTGTCAAGTTTGGGCATTGTTTTCTTCGAGCGAGTATTTGAATCGGTTTCATGCAGTCCCGCTATTTCGCAACCGATCCAGTCTTGCTTTTAACTGGCATTACCAGCGAGGATCATCTCTTCCAGGTTGTCTGTGAATTCTCGAAATTAATCAACATGAAGTGACGGGGTTTCTCGGCGGTAGTGTGATACTTCCTCCTCTACCTGTTTTCAGTTCAAGGTAAAGCCACCCAATTCCAGCTTAAATTTCAGTCACTCTTTTTCAAGGAGTTCCTAGTTGTAAGCGCGGTTCAAGACCGACCATCCCCTGAAGTTGAATGATTTCATAAAGGTTGGTGGGTAGGCCATAAAAATCACTTATCCCGAGAATAGCGACAGTAATTCCGTTAGCAGTTCAAGGTATGCATAGCGTAATGACGACTGCCTTTTTTATTCTTATTGAAAGCCTCTTTTTGAGCACGTACAACGTGTTTATCACGCACACAGGAAATTTGACAAATGCCAACACTTGAATTGTTACAATGAGACTGAATGAGTGATGTTTCACCTGCTTCGTAAAGCAACTCCCCTTACACGGTCATTATTACTGATCAGTAACACTGAATTCAGTGGTAGTGACCAGTGTGCGCTATTATTGTTGCGACCCTGCACGATACGTTTTACTGTAGACTCATTTCACTACCGATGCGGATCTTGTTACATGCGTCCCAAATTCTCACACCTGCTGGTGACCTCTGCTGGCCGGGAGATGAGCTGATGCCCATTGCTATGGGTCTAGAACGCCCAATTAGAACGTAGACCTACAGGGTGCAGTAAATACAGCACTAGTAGTTCACAATGGCACACGTTTTCTCATAAGCTGCTGTGACACCACTGACAGTTTTGTTGAAGCGCCCTTACGTGGTCATTATTGCTGTCAATATTTTTTTTAAATTTTAAATTCATTATTATTCAACTTCAAACTATCGGTCTTGCCCTTAAACGACCAAGTTCAACACTACTATCATTATAGCCTACATGTATTTCCACTATAAGCACTTTGGTAAAAACAGTAATGTTGATCGTGTAGGATGTGCCTTAGAATGAAGGCTGCTAATATTTTAATTTACTCTCATCTTTTATTGGAAATTCATCGAATACTTAACAAAAGGATGAGGTCTGAGAAATAGTTTTGACCTACTGCAAATAATATGCAGATATTAATGATAGAGAGCGGTAGTAACAGATTGAAATGCTGGTAACAATGCTAATATTAAAGGGTTAATTGCACGTTGGAGCCTAAGGCGTGATCGCATTGTGACAGTAAATTGCCCATTAAACTGAATCGTTTGTTAGCTACATTGTATCTTTACTCTTAACAATCTTAATTGAGACGGTCACTCGTAAATGCTCCTAAATTTCATTAATCTCACATCGAACAAGTTTATTTTTCCGTTATTGGTGTCTGAAATTCCTGACTAGGTTTTAAAGTACTTTATTGAATTGCTAAATTTGAAGTAAGATAAGTTATTCCGCCAGCTACAAGTCTGCTCGGTATTTCATTCGGGCGCCAGTCGAGGCCAGGGGCTCTCTTCAGGTTTGGTGACTGTCGTTGTCACAAAATATGGTGCGATGTTGGGTTGCAGACTTGCAGTGACTCCTACAAAGTAGTTGTAAACTGCGCCATTGATTGTGCTCTATATCGTCAAGGTTCGAGGGGAAAATTGACCCAATTTAACTGTGCAGCTGAAGAAAAATCTGAAAAAAATGATTTTTCTTGGTCCATAATGATGTGACAAAAAATTGTAGGTCTGATGGCATTATCTTTTCCACTTGTTAAAGGGCTTTTCCGTTCAATAAGGTCGGTAAGGCGTTTACTATTTGCAACAATGTTTGATAAACAGATTTGGGACTGATATTATACTCCTGTTTGCGAGAGGAATGGTTTGCAAAGCTCCTGATACTGAGGTTCAGGTAAATGTTATTATGAGGTGATAAAGACATACTGCAAACGCTTTGTGGTGCCACTTTCTTTATTGCTAAATGGTGCATTGGCGTCTTCAATTTTTCATTTTGTATAATTTGTTATAAAACGTCACATCAAACGCAGTTATTACTCTTTGGACCGAGCGTCAATATTTCGAGTAAATTCTTAATTTCTATCTAACAAAAAAGCGACCAAGTGTCAGTTGGAAACTTGATTCGATGACCTGAATTCCAACTATCAATCGACTCATTCATTATCGATTAGAATGAACCCAAATCACGCCTCGTATACATTGGCGTAACTAGGACTTATTTCTGGGGGGTGCCGCTGCCCCTTAATACATCACGTCAATTTTTTATTTTTTTATTTTGTTTTTGCAGGGGTAAGGAACGCCGTAGGCGAAATTTTTTAAAAAACAACATTCGGAATATATAATTTTGGTTAGTAATTTTATGGAAAAAGTTGCTTGCAAATAACATTACTTTTAATAGATAAACGCCATAGGCAAAAAATGTGAAAAAGTTGATTACAAATCAGGGGATTTTGTTGATAATTTCACGCCCAATTTATTTTTTTAATAATGGAACACTGTAGGCGAATA
>JAQIXS010002721.1:0-21285 GCA_034700785.1 Rossiulus vilnensis
TAGGTTCATTGCCAACCAGCAATGTTCGCAAGCCATGCAGTGAAGCCCCATTTTTATTGTGAATTTGTCCGTTTTTTTAATATTTTATATTCCAATATCGTTTCCGCACTTGTTTTCCACTCTCTACTCACGTTTATTCACGTAATATACCTTTATTTTTTGTTTGTTCCCGTTTTCAGAAAATTACGTAAAGTAGACTGAGGCCATGCATATTATAAGCCCCCATCCCCCCACTCCACAAAGAAAAGCATTCATTAGAATGAGTTTTTTTTTCGCAGTTCACGAAATTTGGGTAAGAAAAATATAGGCACCCTTTCAAAAAAACAAAAATCAATTCCTAATCCCACCAGTGAATTCCGACTTAGTGCTTCTATGGCCAGCTACGTAATAACAGTAATTAATTTTCGATAAACATTACATGTATATTTCGGATAAGTTGCATCAGAAATTTGGGCAATCATTTCAAACGAAGCTTTGAGCCGGTGTCTGGTAATTTGCTTGCGCATTTTGAAGGAGAATTTGGCGAATAGGCGATTAAACTATGCATTGTGACGTACCTTAGCGCATCCATGTTCAAAGACGATCAGGAACAATCAAATTTAACGACTTCTATAGTACATAAAATCTACAAATCTAGTAGTAGCCAACTTGCGAACCTCCTAACTTATATAACAGAACCAGCTGACCTGAGCATTATCTCACCAGTGCTGTCAAATCGATTTGACAATGTCAGTGCTGTGAAGCAGTGCGCATTTGCTGTTCAAAAGATGATGCCCTATTGAGCAGCCGCCATGTTGGAACTCACTTTCTTTTCATCTTTCATGTGATATTTCCTTTGATGATGTGAAAATCAGTGCTATAGGGTTCCAACTAACCCAGAAACCTGGGAAAGTCAGGGAGATTTCAAATTTTCAAGAACACATCTTGGAAATTTCAAATTTTCAAGCAAGAGTCAAGACAATTTCAAATTTTCATAAACAGGTAAGGGAAATTTCAAATTTTCATGAACAGGTAAGGGAAATTTCAAATTTTCATACACAAGGCAGGGGAGTGTCAAACTTTCATGCATAAGACAGGGAATAGTTAAATTTCCATGAACAGGTCAGGGAAATTTCAAATTTGGTATTTCCCCGACTTTTCCAGGATTCCCAGGTTTTGCGGGAACCCTGACCAAAATAAAGCACAAAGGCTGTACAAGTAAATTAATTTACAGGATGACTAGTAATTTCCGAAAACAAAATTCCCTGAATTTTCCAGGTTTTCCAGGATCATATTCTTATTTTTCCAGGTACACATAAATAGTTTAATGGCTAGTTTAAACGGTGGTGCCGAGTGTAGCATCGAAAAGAAGGAACCGCATTAAAGTTCGTAAATCCATCCGAAATAAGAATTCATTATTGGAAATGGTGAAATTGTTATTGGACACATTTTTTGCGTTGAATTTCAGAATTATTTTTATAAAAACTACAAAATAAAGTCCATATAGAAAAATTCCAGGTTTCATTACAAAACTCCATGAGTTTTCCAGGTATTTAAGGGCGATTATAAAACACGTGCCTTCCCCCAAAAACGACAACTTCAATTCGTTATTTCGGAGTCGAGTTTTATACAGTATTTTCTGTTACATTTATAAACATAAAAATTCCTTTCTGCTGGCATTTACAAAGAGTATTTTTTAAACTAGCTAACTGTACAGTGAAATAGGTATTATGCGATCAAGATATACTAAGCTGAGGTAGTGCTAAGTGTAGAGTGGTCAAACGCTCGATTCTTCAGGCGATTCCGCTCGGTCCAAGGCCTGGATCACCGACGAAGTGAATGAAAACTCCGAGATGTCTTCCTCTTCTTCTGTAGCAGGTCTGCATAAACGTAAAAATCATTTAATTATAAATTCACTTCCCTGTCAAAATTCAGTGTATTTTCATTATGATTCTCCCTGACGTTCCCTGATTTTCGAACGAAAGCGCAATTTTCCATTACTTTCCCTGACCGTTTTTCTCTGCCCTTTACATCAAGAACTGAACAATTTTTGGCTACTCCGCTTTGCAGGGAAGCCTGCAATTTGTTTAACTAAAATCCTCCTCAAATCAACCCAGAATTGTCAGGAATGTCATGTGAACTTGTCTAAAAAGAACGAATAGTGAAATAGGTAGAAACGTTACGGTGTTAAACAGACATTATTACTAACTCGTCTATATCCCAACCATTTAACAATGAAAAAATATGGGAAATACAGGATAAACACATTCATTTTAAATTTCATTCACTGCTGCGGTGATTTTGTAACATATTTTCACATTAATTCTAAAATCAAAATTCCCGACTATTTTTCAGAAAAAAATGTCGAAAATCCATTGCAAAATTTTGGCACAAAGTTTTTTAAGAAATGGTTAAGGAATATCAAGTAATGGAAAAAAACAACAAACTTTGAATAAAATTCAGTACAAATTTGAAGAGATATTTGTGAAACATTTCGAAAAATGAAATTATGAGTTAAGAGATTTTGCCGTATAATTCACTTAAGAAAAATACTGAAGAATACGTGGGTTTTTTAAAACCGTGATTATCAACCCAATATTGTGGGTCAAATTCCTGTATGAAATTTGCTTAGAAATATTACGAATTTAAGCAAAGAAAAAGAAACTATATCTACAGTTTGCCAAAATCTAATATTAAACGATGGAACTAAGGAAATGAGGAAATATAGGATATTTTACTAAACTATAGGATAATTAGACAAAAAATAGGAAATATAGGATATTTTACTAAACTATAGGATAATTAGACAAAAAATAGGAAATACAGGAGACATATTACATGTCTACTATTAAAAAAGGCCGACTTTTATGAAATCTTACATTCCTCCTCCAAATTCCAGCTAGTTTTAAAGGGATTTGATTACAACAGAAAAGGATCAATATTCTAGCAAATTACAGAATATGGAGAGTTGCCGTACCATACTTTGGGAATATATAACTTTAAACTTACTCCGCATCCACCAACGTCTTGCTCGTCTTCTTTTTCATCGTCAATTCGCCATCGAGGCACCAGACGTCTATTTGGGAGTTTGTGGCGCTGGCCAAAACAACCGTGGCGGATTCCAAACCCGGTCCCAAGTAGCGAGGGTTTGGCATGCTAACTTCGGTATGGCGAGTAGCCCTGAAGTCGAAAATGTCCAAAATATGACCAAACTTGAATAAAATGTTGCTACTACCTCCTTCGCCGCACTCACCGATTTTCATGGCGTAAGGGAATTTCAACAATCTCCACGCTGTTGAAATGTACGATGAACACATACGGCCACCTAAAGGCTGAAATTTCAGAAATCCAATCAATGCCCAAGGCACGACAAGGAAGCCAGCCCAAAAGAAATGTAACGGAACGAGTATTTACCAAAAGTCAATGGCACCTGCGTCCACCGAATATCGTCCTCCCGACTCCGCGTGCCAAAGGAATCGACGAACATGCCATATTCTGTGTCAGAAATTCAAAAGAAGACAAATGAGCAGAGCAGGGTCCGTGCTAACATTTACAAATTCACTTCCCTGACCAGCCAAGTAAATTTCCCTGACTTTTTGGAATAAATTCTGAAGCATAAACAAGCATACAATGACATAGAGGGGATATTTATTAACAACAATTTCTGGGCAATTGCATTTTTACTAGAAATATTCATATTTATCAACAATTTAAGCGTTGGTTTGTTCTGTGCATCTCCAGCAATTAACTTAAACTTGACTAAAGAGCACATGATAAAGAGCAATAATTTTTAGGCAAACTGCTCATTAAATGTGTTTAATCGGTTCATTACAGATTACCTTTTTATACTGCACATCATTTAAAGAACATGGACGAACATTTCTCATAAATTTAATCAGTTAATCATGGATTTTTGTCTATATTTATGTATAATACTTATGTGACATTATTTAGAAAACGCCGTAGGCGAAATTTTGCCAAAATCTAGTTCGTGATTGTGGATTTCGGGTTACATTCTGCAGGTGCCTGTTTTATATGTACTGCTAATCAAGGAAACGCCATAAGGAAATGTTAAACTGAACTTTATGAGTGTGACGAGTTTGTGAAATGGAATATTTTCAAATTCAGCATTTCCACAAAATGCTTTGCACAGTATATGAAATACCCTCTGGAATAAAAAGGTTTAACGTGAGCAAGTCCCTGGCTTTTTAGGAAGTTTATAAAAAATCCCCTGGCATTCCTAGATTTCCCAGGTTCTGTGGGAACCCCGAACTAATTATTCATCCTAAATAGTGACTTACCATGAAAGCAGAGGAGGTATTCTTCTTGGCTACCTTTGGGTGAAACATTTAGGATCTCGATTGGAAAGCTGCTTGTCTGTGATCGGCCCGCTCGGACATGGGACAAAGTGCTTTCAGACTCATCCAGAAATTCTAGATACAAAAAAAATGATTCATTATGCGTAGTTCGAGCCCCTGGATGGCACCGCGAGAGCCAACACTCACCTTCCACGAAATAATTGGCAAGATCGATTTCGTAAAACCTTTTCGTGCCAAAAATGACGGAATTTGCTGTAAACATGGCGCAGCTGCACGGCGTGTCAACCTCGAGATCCTTCGAACCATAGAACAAATAATATCACAAAAACAATTAATGTAGTTGTTAAACATTTTTAGGGTCCCTTAAAAATGCCTATACTGCTAATGTTAATTTTTGTCGTTACATTGACCGCCTGCCTACTTTGACTATTGACCACTTTTTGGGGGTGCCTCCGTACTAATAAGCACTATAGCAACTCTTGGTATATTGACCGCTGAAGGCTTCTTTGTGCATAAACACACTTAAGTACTCATATTTAATTTACAACGTAAAATTTAAAAATACAAGATCAAACTTGATTGTAAAAATTAATTTTATGTACTTTTGATTTTGCAGATGCCATAAAAGAATGCATTTAAAAGAACTTAATCTTAATCATATTAAAATATTAAATAAAAACTGAATAAATAGACGTACATGTAATTTTTAAATGAAAGTGATGAAAATGATTTTTTTTAGATTTTCGATACATTGCCCACCTGCCTAAGGTGACCGATTTTGCCCGCTCCCTTGAATGGTCTCTATAGCGAGGTTTCAATGTATTTACAAACAATTACTGAGTCCTTGGGGCACCTTTCATTGGAAATGCAACTAAATTCAGAACATCTTCATAGGGAATTTCCCTGACTTCCCAGGTGCACACGAAATGCAACTAAATTCAGAACATCTTCATAGGGAATTTCCCTGACTTCCCAGGTGCACCCAGGTACAGTTGCTGTACGGCAATCGAGAGACATCAATTACACTGACCTTCCTCACGCAGAACGCATTCATACTGGCATTCCATTTCAAAATGGAGACTTTGGTGGCTGTGCAGGCAAAGACGAAGACGGACCCGTCGCGCTCCGAGACGACGAATCGGTGGCAGGACGAAGCGCAGGGGGTCGGCTGGAGCATGCGCACTATGTCGGCCATGAACTTCACTTCTCTGTTGCATATGGCCACCATCGAGTCCAGGGGAATCCAGGACAGCATTTGTTCTTTCCCTGTGACACGAAAGAATGGAATTAACCGAGGCTCGAATAATCTTCAAATGCCCAGTTCCTCACCTGCTACGAGAAGCAGCATCCGCAGCGACTCGATGAACTGAATCTGGTAGATAGGTCCGTAGTCCTTGACCAGCACTTTGGCCTCGCTGTTCAATTCTTCGAACAAGTTGACAAAGTACAGGCCCTCCCCGGAGCCGACAAAAAGGTTCTGTTGACCGTTGAAAAAACAACATTACAGCAATGCCAGTTCCAAGACAAACGTTCTGGAATTTTCATGATTTTAGAATCCCCTTCCCCCTGTCCTGTCCGATTTGAAAAATGCAACAAGTTATTTCAAATTTATTTGGCTGGAAAAGTCCAGCCAACCCATTTAAACTTCCTTGATTTCCAGGTAATGCAGTTACCCAGTCTTTGATAAAAGAACTCGCAAGATAATGAAAACCTTTTCTCGTTTGGAAGATTACTGATAGTTAAGTGATCGGACTCACGTCAAAATCCACATAGCCAGCACAATTGAGATCCAGCTCTGCGGCATCCTTCAGCCTCAGCAGCAGTATACCAGGAGGTTCCTGAAAAGTCACGTTTCAACCTATATAAACGAGACGCTTTTCGTTCGACACCGACCAGGAAATAAACACAAATACATCAGACCTCATTGTTTGTGACATTTTTATCGATGACACTTTGCAGCGCAGTAATCCAAGCGAACTTCTCTTTGCATCCTGCTGCCATCACGTACAGGCATCTATGAAAGGGCATGATAAAATTAAATTAAATCAGTATCAGGTTTGCCACAGCTTTAGTCCCCTGACTTTCCCAGGTTTTCCAGGTTATAAAATGTACTTTGTCCTAGCCTGCAAGCTTACCCCATAGACCAATATCAAGTGAAAAAGTTAATAAAAAACAATGGATTTTGGCTTATATTTATCCACGTAAAATTACCGAGGAATGTTAAACGCAAGTAATGGAATATTTTGGCATACACACACGGTATTTCCACACAAAATCTGCTTAAAAACAATAATAAATTTGAAAAAGATCACAAATCATGGAATTTAGCATGTATTTGTGAAACGCCACAAGTGCTAACTTTTTTGAAAACCTAATTAAAAATTGCGGATTTTGCCTTCAAATTCGCTAAAGAAAAGTACCGGGAAAACTTGTTTTCTAGAAGGAAGTTCCCCGACTTTCCCGTATTTTCCAGGCAGTAAACAATTTCCGACTTTCCCAGGTTTGTGGAAACCCTGTGATAATTAATTGAACGCCAAAAAAATTAAAAGCAAAAATACAGCTCAACATAAAATTTCTGTACAGAATTTGCTTATAAACATCATCGATAAATTATAAATTTTGTCTAATCATTTGCTAAACAGGACTAGAAATTAACGGATGCCCACATTGGAATTTTTTGTAAGTGGGATTTCCAATCCAGAATTTTGGATGAATTTGTACTAAGTTACTTCGAAATAATAATTGTTGGAACCCGTGGGTCGATTTTTGCAAAGCCCTGGACAATGCTTAACTGAACTTCGCCAGTTTGGCCAAGTTTTCAAAGTGGGTTTACATTTTAAATTTTGGATTTGAACAAAAAGCTTTGTATTCCAGGTTTCCCAATCAGTTAAAAAATCCCTCGACTTTCCCCAGACATTCCAGGTTTCGCAATCAGCTAAAAAAATCCCCTGACCGTCCCGGACATTCCAGGTTTCCCAGTCAGTTAACAAAATCCCCTGACTTTCTAATACATTGCTGGTTTTCCAATCAGTTAACAGAATCCCCCTGACTTTCCGAGACATTCCAAGTTTCACAATCAGTTAACAAAATCCCCTGACTTTCCCAGACATTCCAGGTTTCCCACTCAGGTAAAAAATTCCAAACTTTCCCAGGTTTCCCAATCAGTTAAAAATCCCCTGACTTTCCAAGGCATCCCAGGTTTCTCAGGTTCTGTGGTAACCCTGATCAATGTCATCATCCAAATGTTATTCCTTAGTCGAATTACACAAAACTGAAACATGAATTGCGAGAAAACTGATTTCACCTTCCTGGCCAGCAGGTAGTGAAAGTTTTGGATTCCAGTTTGAAGATGAACGGAAGGTCGCTCCTTGCGGACCACAGTAGTTCCTCCGGCCGCACAGTCTCGGTCATTTTCACGTCTTCCTCCTTGGGCCGCAATTCGAAGACGTCCACCGGGGTTTCGTGTTCGCGGCTGGCCCCAGTACCGTAGAAGGTCAGGGTGGTGCCCGTCAACCTGGCGTAGCAGGTGTCCCAGCTCATACCCCCGATCCTGGAACAAAGTACCAATCAGCGTACCATACCAGAATGCAAAAAATTGAGAGGTGCTAAATGAACCTCCACCTACTTTGGGATTTTGACGGTGCCTTCCACTTCGCACCGCTCCTTTGGCCGGCTGGTCCTCATCGACTGCCGGAAATGCTGCATGGAGCTCAGCGGACGTCCACACGCATGAGGTAATGTGGTCACACATTTGGGATGAACGTACATGTGACAATCTGCTCGAGCAGAGGAGGAAACTGTCATTATCCAAAACTTCCTTCGACTGAAATTAAAATCCACACATTGGAGTTCTCTTCCAATTTGTTCAACCACCAACCTTGGCAGCAAGCGAGATTCCGTCCAAACTGAATGCTGTCCAAGCACGCGGCGCACTTCGCAGGGTGGATGGCCATCCTAAACTGGAAGCGATGAGCTGTGTCTTGGTGCATTCGCTCGCCCGTCGACTTCAGGACGCCCTTTTGAGAGCTGTCAAAGTGAAAGAAATGCTGAGAGCGCAGGACCTCAGCATGGTCATGTGGAGGGTGGCAAACCAGAATCAACATTCCAACATTTTTTGGCCGTTTCTATGGTTATTTTTGTATTTCTTCCTTCCAGAAGGGGTAGGTCTGGCGCTTAACACCTTACGGTTTGGCACCCTTCAACTGGCATTTTTTCAAGCTTGGAATTTAGATATTGCATCGTACCTGGGTCTGTCGAGACTCTGGGTGTTGCTGCAGGGAATCGCTCTTTGCTTGTGTCCTACATAAAGACAATTCAATCGGTGTGAGGAATGTTTGTCCGGTGTAAGGAATGTAAAATATTCGAAATTTAGGTGTTCCCTGCTCACTTGGTGGTGCCTCCATGGTCTTCGACTTGCGCAATGCGGTAGACGGCGTCGAAGTTGGCTTGAAGAACTCTTTTTGAGAGGGCGAGGGGCTTTTCGGGGTGGAATCCTTCCGGCCGAAAAGCTTTTCCTGGAATGTCTACGAAACATTTCAAACCGATTAGAAATTCAACCATTGTGCAGTGTTGAAACAACCATTAATTAACAAGTTTCTTTTACGACCGTCGTAAAAATAAGCAAGGCTTACCAATTCCAAACAAATCTGCACATTATGCTTTTTTATGATTTCTTATCCTAAAGAGCGTTGGTCAATTTTTACAGAAATTCGCGTTGTTCTGGTAACGGAACACGTTTTCGATGTGTGCCAATCGGCCGAACACCAAAATTGCTGTTACGCCCCTGGCTGGGTTCGTGCCAAAATTTACAGAATCGCTTTACCGAATTCCTCGACCAATCCGAGTAAGTTTCCCTGACTTTTGAAAATAAATTTCTGCGCTACACCAAAATTAATCTTTTTGAATACCCCCAGGGTTTTTTCAGGTCTAGTAATGTCTGGTTAATTGCATTTAGTTTGAATGGTTTTAGGTGAAAACGCTGCCAGGTGACAATGCCGAAATTGAAAACGCCGAACTTCAAAAAGGTCAAAAGTGAAATTGACGAAACATAAAAAGCCGAAAATGAAAAAAAGTCTAAATACACTAGGATCCAGCTTTTGTAAAAATTTCGCCTACACATGGCGTTCCTTTGATTTAGTCATTAACACAAAAATTGTATTTTTTTAAAATTGCCTACGTCGTTCCTTTAATAATATTTGCAAAACCACTAGCAAGGATATTTTCCAAGAAATAGACTGAAGAACATTCTACTGTTTTTAATCGAAATTATAAGTTGTAATTGATGCTGTAAACTTAAGAAACACTTCAAGTTTTGGAAACGTTTGTTATTTAGCGATTATGTCATTATTAATTTATAAAAAAATTCGAGTTGATGTTCTCCTTTTATTGATTTACCATCAATCAAGATTCAAGTTCGACACCCAGTTGTGTTCATTTTCGAACATTTCGATCTACACAGATTTCTCTACTTTATGGCCTAACATTCTCTTCTTTAGCATTCGGCATTTTCATCCATAAAATAAACGAAAGTATTATTTGCAACAATTTCCTCCGCATTTTTCCAGTGGAACTCAACATTCCTCAAAATTCAGCGATTTCCCCGGTTTTCGAGCAAAAATTAATCTTTCCCCGACTGTCCCTGACCATTGTCATCATCCCGGTACCGACACCCGACAAATTGTTCCGAGAGAAATTACCTTCTTCTTGCGCACTTTGGTTTCCATGCTCCCCTGCAAGAAGTTGATCAGCTTGGTCTGTTGCGCAATGGTCTCCTCCAACTTGATCTTATCGACTTGGTTTGTAAGCTTCATTTCTTGAAGGAGGTCCTCCAGCTCCTTGATCCTCCTCTCACTGTCTTTATTGCTGGCAACAGCAGCCTCGAGGTCCCGAGATATGTTCAAGTTTGTGTCTCTCAGGGAGCGCAGCTGCGTGATGAGCGTGGCAAGCTCCTCCTTGAGAGCGAGCCCTTCGCGATTCAACATCTCAGTGGTTCTCTGGGCTCCTTCGAGGCTCACGTGGTAGGCATCGCACTGGCTCTCCAGGCTGGCCACGTCCTGGGTCAGCCTCCGGACCGTGTCCCAGTGTTCGTTCTTCTGGAGCAGGGCAGACTGGATCTCTTCATTCTGCATGGACATATCCAGGTCGTGTTGACGTCTCATGGCCTCATTGTCCTGCGTGACTTCCTCCCTTTTGAGAGAAAATGCACTTTTTCATAATACAGTCCCCACAGCTTTCGTTCAATAAAATCCCCTGACCTTCTCAGGTCAGGTCTAGAATGTGGGAGGGAAAGAAAGAACAAAGTATAACAAATGTAAACGATAATCTAAGAAGCAATTCTGAATGAGGCAGATATATTCATTCAATTAATTAATGGAATGACGTAGATGGAGATTTTTGAAAAAATACATCACAAATAATGGATTTAGCATATATTTCTGCAATGAAAACTGATCTTAACATACTTTTCTAAACAAAATGTACTTAGAAATACCAAAGCGAAAACCACAAATCATGGATTTTGGAATAAATTTCTTTAAAATACTTTCTTAAAGACATCAAGTAAACTTAATAAAGAAACACCGAAGGCGAAAAATGACGATAAATAAAGTACAAATCATGGATTTTCTAAATAAAATTTGCTTAGAAATACTAATAACTAAGCTAACGCCGTAGGCAAAAAATTCTGTACAGCATAAATCACAAGTCACGGATTTTGGAATAAACTTCTGTAAAATGCTTTCTTAAAGACATCACGTCAAACTAAATCAAAGGAACGCCATGTGCAGTCGACATTTTCACAAAATATTTCACTGACTTTCCCAGGACTCCCAGGCCTGTTATTACGTCAAACCAAATATCAAGTGAAACTGCAGCAGTCTTACAAGTTCCTCTTGAGTTGAAGTTCCCTCCTGTTGACCTGAGAGAGTTCCTGCTTGACCTCCTCCACTTCGCCCTGGGCTGCGCTTAACTTTTCCTGAAGCGAAGCCTGTTCGTCTTGATAATGTTCGATCAAAATTTCGAAATCCTTCATATCGTCATCCATTGTCATTGTAGCTTCTTTGATTATGTTCAAATTCTGCGGTGAAGGATTGCAAAAGGAAGCGAAACTTTAAAACACGGTTACCCCAAAAATAAAACTTTAAACTTCCCCGAGATTAACGCCTGACTTTTCCAGTTTTTTGAACAGATTTTCTTGGTAATGTTGCAAAATTATGACATCTGCAGATGCAAGGAATGCTACTTGATTTAAAAAGGGGAATTCCCTATTTCTATGGTCTGAACTGACCGAGTGTGCCATGTCTCGACTTGGGTATTAACTAACAATGGTGCCTACTCGATTTAATATGGCACTGTAAATTCCTTGATTTTCAAGTAACCTTTCCATGCCATAAAATTTCTGAACGTCATTAAAACTCCAAAGGCCCAATTAACAAACTGCTCAAAATCAGCATATGACGTATCCCTGACTATTCCATGTCCTTACAATTTCCCCGATTATTCCATGTCCTTACAATTTCCCCGATTATTCTATGTCCTTACAATTTCCTGACTATTTGATGTCCTTACAATTTCCCCGATTATTCCATGTCCTTACAATTTCCTCGACTATTTGATGTCCTTACAATTTCCCCGACTATTCCGTGTCCTTACAATTTCCCTGGCTATTTGACGTCTTTACAATTTCCATGGCCATTCGATGTCCTTACAACTTCCCTGAGTATTCCATGTCCTTACAATTTCCCCGACTATTCCATGCCCTTACAATTTATTGAGTGTTTCGGATTATTGATTAAAAAATTCAATAATCTTTAAAATGAGCTTAAAACGAATTCCCACCAGGTTCAGGTTCTCGCATTTGCGCTTCTCCTCTCGCAGCTCTGATCGAAGCAAGTCCTCCTGCTTCTGCGACCTCTTTTTGTCCTCCTCAGATCTCTTAAGCTGGTCTTCCAAATACTGCCGTTAAAAAAGTAATGAAAAATATTACCACCGACTTCGCAGCTACAAAAAAGGAAATCAAGCAGCCAAAGCACTGACACAAAATTCTACATGAAACGTGCCAAGCCATATCGTATTAAGCGCAAGAAAGTTTCTCTCTCCTGAAATCTGATTTGTTGGTGCTTAGTACGTTATGGCTTGGCAACTTTCATACGGGCTAATTTTAGACTTGACAGAGGCTAAATTAAGTCGCTGCAAATTATAAACACCAATTTCGAGGTACTTCCTGCTCTTAGCACGTGGGCGGAAACAGTTTAAGCTCTGGAATTTTACCTGGATTTGCTTCGAGAGATCGCAGACTCGACCTTCGACTTTGTCTTTCTGGGACTTGGCGTTTTTCAGCTCCTATGAAAAAGGAGGTTAAAAGTTGAAATTAATCCGTGAAAGGAAAAGGAGTGAAGGCAGGAATGAATAGATGGCACTTACGTCGCAGGACTTTTGAAAGTTCTCTATTCTCTCCATCAATTTAGCATTCTCCATCTACATTCGGACAGAGAAAACCCCTCATTAGTTAACAACAACTTGAACCAAAACCATGAATATATGCTCTGCATGACAAAAAATTCCTCAAGTTCCCACATTTTCTTTCACATTGACATTTGGAAAAAATGTACTTAAGAACGAAACCAAAAACAATTACGCTTACTATTTGCAGCTCCGATGTTCTTTTAGCGAATTTGAAAAATTCACCTAAATTTCAAGCCGAACTCGCTACATAATTGCTAAATTCCAACATGATTTCCTAATCCTTATCAGGGTTTGCACTAAAACACAAAATCATTTCCCAAGCTATCCCTGACCAACCAGAGTAAATTTCAAAAATTAATTCTGTAGTAAAAACAAACGTGCTCATTTCTAGGCAGCAGTAAAATAATGGAAAATATTAATTTTCCTAAATAACTTTTCGAAATAAAATAATAGACAACTAAATAAAAATAACCTTTAATAACTAAACAGAATTTCCTAAATAACTTTTTTCGAAAAACAAGATTTCGAAATCGTGGATTTCAGTAATAAACCAATGATTGATTATAGGAACATCGAAGGCAAAAATTTGCAAAAACTAGCTCGTCATCATGGAAGTTGGGCCATATTTCGAGTATAAAATTTACTTATAAGTACTGCAAATTTTAATTAATTCCTCTGAAATTCATCTGTAAATTTTTCATTAAAAAAGGCACAGAATTCCATTTCCTTAGCGTTTTAGAGCCCTTCCAGCAGTAAAGTAATGAAAAGTATTAGTTTCCCTAAATATTTTTTATAAATAAAACAATCATGAATCATGCAAGCAAGCACGCAAAGCAGTGGGAAATGGCAACAAAATATGCCACCAGTTGAAACCACCTTGAGGGCTTGTCTTTCGGCATCAGAAGTTTCGCTCTTAATCCGCAGATCGTCTTCGAGGTTGGCCACGCTGGTCTTCAGTTCGGCATTCTGCACTTTCAACGAGTCTTTCTCGAGCAGTGCGGCGGACTCCCCGCCCTGGATTTCAGCCAGCTGTTCCGCCAAGGTTTTGCGCTCTCGGACAGCAATCCGCAGATCGATCTTCAGGTTTCGCAATTCTTGCTCGCGCTGGACATAAAAATGCGAAGAAAATCACTTGTTCGTATCCCACGTCATGTCGCATTTTAGGCGCCGCATCCATTAAACTCCGCAACAACAACTGAAGTTGAGAAATCAGGGTGACCACGCTTTCAGAATTTTTTTTCCACGATATTTCCCTGATTTCCCGAAATTTCCCCAATCGTTTTTACTGATGAACGCATCTGCCGATTTTTTGTGACAACTTTACAAATATTTTTAAACACCATACTGATAATCGGAAGGGTGATGGTGACGATTTAAAAAAGAACAATAGCATTTTCGTATTTTACGGAGAATTCAACTAATAGAAAGCTGCCTTCCTGAAAACAATGACTTTTCATTGTCCAGTCTGTCTTTATACGAAATCTGCTTAATTATTAATAATTAAAGTAACACACAACTTGTTAAAAATTAATCATAAATTTAAAAATTTAGCTATCATTTCTCTACCGTTAATTGAAGAAAATCAATAGAACACTGCAGGCGAAAGTATTTGAAAACTCACATCGTAAAACAAGAGTTGCAACTAATGTTCGTATGCAAAATTTGGTAAATTAACAGGCAATGGAATGCGGCAGGCCAGCAATTTCGAAAAATTATCCAAGTTGAGGATTTTAAGCCTCATCTCTCTTTAGACGTATGTACACGTAAGTCCAGAAGAAGAAGTCCAGCCAGCGCATTTAAAAATCCCCGATTTCCCAGACAACCACCAAAATTCCCGGACTTCCCAGGTAGTTTGGCCACCGTGTTTTAGCGCTCACTTTGTAAAGGTCGGTGGACAGTGAGGTCGAAGCTTGCTTTTCTTCCGCAGCCATCTTTCGCTGTCTTTCGACCTGCGCCTCCAACTTCGATATTTGGTTTTGGAGAGTCAAGACTTCCTGAGTGACTTTGGACGTCCTGAAAAAAAGGCTTAATCAGCCAGTTGGTTTGGCATGCGAACAAACTTCAGACTCCGATTAGCTTACAGAGCTTCCTGTCCGCTGCCATTGTCAGTGACCGTCTGAGAGTCTTTGACGATTTTGATTCCCAGATTACTAAGGTCTTTTTCCAGACGCTCGACGACGTCCTGCAGCTCGACCACGGTGTGTGACTTCTCGCTTTCGCTCTCCCTCACATTCACCAGTTCTTCTTCCAAGTGGAGTTTCTCCATTTTCAGCTCCTGCAGCTGGTTTTCCAACTCCTATTCGGAAACGAGTTTAATAAATTCCTTCGTTTTCTCAAAAAAAAACTATTCAAGCCAAAAGTTGCCTACTATGCAAGAAATGCTTATTATAATTGCTCAATTTGTTCACCTGCTTGATTTTCTTGGCCACTTTTTTAAATTGAAAACGTTGTTTGCCAAGAAAACAATTTAATTTGAAGAAAAAATTTTAAAAAAAATCTGCAGAGATTGCATAACGAGAATTGTTTCCCAAGTTTATTTCATTTAATAGGTAAACGGGACGTTTCCAAATTATGGAAAACAGTCCTTAGCGGACAACCAATTCTTAACCGGAAAAATAATGATTATAACAAATATTTCAAGTAGGCATCCTTTAGGTTCGACCTTGTTCATAAATATTAGTTTTAGCTGACAACTGCAATATTTAAAAAACGTCTTTTCCACGTCCAGTAAAAACGGAAACCGAGGTTTTATTCTCAATATTTGCCATCTTCTCAACTTGGTCATGCCAACATTCATTTTACATAATTCAAAAATGCACTGCAAAGCAGAATTTGGAAAATTTTAAATACGATCTTACATCTTTATTTCCAATTTACATTAAAACTAAGCATCCTTTTTTAAATTTAAATCCGTAGTGCTACGCAGGCCCTATTTGTACTCTAAGAGGTTTTCCCAGCACTTTCCAGGGCTTTTTGACCATTTTTAATTAGACCCAGGAATTGAAATAATGCCATTACCTCTATCCTCGCGGCTGCCTGAGCTTGTTTAACGGTGTCCTGACAAGACAACCTTTTGGAGGGAACTGGCACGTTCGAGGATTTGCGTTTCATTTCCTGAAAACAAACATGACTCAAAAGCCATATCGCAACTTGGAAATCCGCAATTCATTGCGTATCAGAAGACAATTTGGTTTTTACCTCGATTTGTTCTTGCATGCGCGTCTTGTTCTGGGCCGCGGCAATCAGTTTTTTCTCCAAATCCTCTTTAACTCTTTCGTAAGCGCTAATTGTGGCCTTCTTGCGAGCCAAGTCTCTTTCCACTTTAGCGAGGTCATCCTTGGACATGAAAGAAAAACTTTGGTGATGCCTGGACTGTCTTCAAATTTATTCCCAAGGATAATGTAACAGACAGGGCTGCCGCAGCAGTAGTCAAGTGAAACCCCCTGGCTTTCCCAGGTTTCCCAGGTTGAAAATGTTACTTTCCCCTGACCTGTAGTCTCCCCATGGCCCAATAATTTTTACCTAAATCGTTCACTATGCATTTTTATCCGTTAACAAGGATAATCAATGGAACGCTGCAGGCAAAACAAAAATTAAAACCGAGATTACTAATCGTAGATTTTGGCATACAAAAAGCGCTAAGGCATATTAATTAATGGAACGCCATAGGCAAACATTTTGAGCACACGCATCACAAATCAAGGCTTTTGGAATAAATTTCTGCACATAATTTGCTCAAATTTAAAAATGCCCTGTAACACATAGTTTGGAAAACTAAAAACATAATTTTACAATAAATTTTCGCTTATAATTCATATTTAAACTAACCACCCTTCTTTTATTAAAAACAGTAGTGATAAGCAATTTGCTTATAGATTCAAAAAGGCACTGCAACGCATAATTTGGAAAATCAAAATTAAATTTTTACAATAAATTTTCAGCTCTAATTTATATTTAAACTAACCATCCCTTCTTTTATTAATGCGGCAAGCGAAAACTGAATTAAAAATTATGGATCTTTGCCTAATAATTTGGTAAATGGTTTCAACTCATGAATTCCCCTGAGTTTTTGAGCAGTTTTCAAAATTTCACCGACTTTCCCAGGTTTTCCATTCAGTTAGCAAATGTCCTGACTTCCCCAGGATTCCCAGGGTCTGTGGGAACCCGGAACATACCTGCAGAGCCTTGACTTTGTTGTTAAGGTTTTCTTCGATCTGATCGCGGGCTTCGCTGTCCTTCCTGTGCCCGGTTTCCAGCCTATTTAACTTCGACACAAGTTGATCGGCAGCGTCCCGCGTCGCGTCCAACTTTCTCTCCAGCAGTGCCTTAGACTCCTCAGACTATTTTGAAAGACAGAACCCACTTTTAATTACGTCGATGGCATCTGAATTCACGTGAACGACGTCACAAATACATGCCCGACCTCTTCTAGCTGTTTCTGCAGCAGAGCAACCTGCTGTTGTGACAGTTCCGCATTGAGCAACTCGTCGACACTTGACTGCCGCTTCTTCAAAGTCTGTTTTTGAAAGGAAGGAAACGTCCGCATGAGCCCTAGATTCGGAATGCGGCAATCCAAAAGCGGTATTTTGCGTTACCTTTTCCTTGAATCGCTTCAGCTCAACTTTGCTCTCGTCGGCGATCTTTTGCGCTCTTGTCAACTCCTTTCGCGAGGCCAGACTGGCCATCTTGGCCTCCTTGTATTTCTCCTCAAGGTCTCTGATGAACTCCTTCATGGTAGCATTTTCTTTCCTTTTAATTATTAAAGCGAAATTTACCAATCAGAAATTACGAAATTATGTTTTACATACTGATGAAGGAATTTATGGAATGTATTACCCCCAATTATGGTCTTGAGACAATATTTTTCAAAAACAAATTTGCCGAAGAATTTAATTGGTACAAAACCGTAGGCACGGAAATTTTCAAATAATATCACATAACATGGATTTCCGGCCTAGGTCCGACTTTACACGCAACCTGCTCGGAATTAACCATTAAAGGCAAAATGTTGTAAAATATAATCGGAAATGAAGTATTTTAGCCGTTATTTCCTTACAGTCACTTCGAAAAACATTAATTGACAGAACACCTTATGGAAAATCACTTGAAAATTGACATCATAAACCATGAGTTTCTAATGGGGTGTCTGGCCTAATCTAGTAGTAAATTTCCCTGACGTTTCCAGGTTTTCCTGGCAGCTTTTCACAAATTTTCAGATCATGTAAAGGTGATTTTAAAACACATTTTTATCTGATACCAACAAAAGCAATTCAAACTGTATCGGTGAAATGGTTGTTTGGAAATGTATTTGGTGAATGTGATGCCAGTCCTTAAGCACCAAACAATTTCAGAATTTCCCCAAGGAAGTTTGAGTTTCCAGAGTCACAAATTATCAAGCAAAAACGGAATTTCTAGGTCCGCATTAATGCCAAAGGATAATATTTGCAAAAAATTATCAAGTTATGGAAATACAATAGGTATGCAGTAGAAAGTTTCGAATAATCATCAAAAATCATGGATTTTAGATCACACTTTTCTTTACAGAAAATGGGAATTGGTTGAAGGGAAAGCCTAAGGTAAACATTTTTCAAAGAATATGGAAACTCAAATTTTCGAATACGTTCGGCAAACGTTTGCAACGCTGTAGGAAAAGTCTCGGAAAAGTCAATCTTCTTTAACGAAATGTCTAAGAAATAGCAAGGAAGGGAACGCCGAAGATAAAATTTTAAAATAAATAAGGAAAGTCAAATTTCCAAACACGTTTCTATGCGTTCCTGAGGGGATTGCTGTATTAAGGCGAAACTGGCACCAAAACCACAGCTTATTTTTTATTTAAAACAGCAGCTTATTACTCACGTAACTGCCTCCATTTTCTCTTGCTCCGCACTTTGCCACTTGACCTTGACGTCTCTTATCAGGTCCATGGCCTGCTTTTCCGTCTTCACACGTTCAAGGCGTTCCAATTCAACCAGCTTCTTGAGGCTCTGAGAATCGCCGCCCCAAAAATAGCAATTAAGAAGCGAGTTCCAAAAGTCGATTCTTGATTAGTGCAGCCAAACTTACGACATTTTCCGATGCCAACGACGTTTTTTCATCTTTCAACAGTTCGGTTTGCTTCTCCGAGACCCGTGCAGTTTTCTCGAGCTCCTTGACCCTGCAGCTCAGTTTGTCTATCCTTTCGTCGTACTTGGCCTTCTGGTGTTGCAGGGAATCGACCTTTTTCCTTAGCACTTTCAAGTTTTGACTTTCGCCACTGGTGCGGCCATGTTTTACCGACTGTTTCGGTGCGTTGAGCTCGGCCATGGCAGGGCTCCTGTCAGCATCAGACAGAAGACAGGACATGATTAACAGTGAAGCACGAATGTAACCTGACAAGAATCAAAGTCTCAATTCCCTAAGACAATATTCAGTAATCTTTTAACATCTTTTAACATCGACATTTTCCTACTTCCACCAACAAATCCATGAAGCAAACACGAAATAGCCCCCCATTTTGTTGGTAATTGGTTTAACCTTACAGAAAATTCGTTCCATGTTTTCAAATCGCAGGTGCCAATTACGTCACGAATGGAATGTTGCAAATACCAAATGGCGCCAACAGAACTTTGCAAAAAATATCTTCATAAACCACCGAAGCTTTACTAAACATAACCTAACCGCTTCAATGTAAACGAAATATATTTTTCACATTGTTTGACGTCCACTTAGCAACCCACGATCTATTTGACACGTGACACCCAAAAAATTAACAATAAATGTCCTTCGAAACATTCAAACAATTTTAGAAATACTTTATCAGCAAAAAAACAAAGTTATATCTCGTTTCTAATGAGCCGAGATCATTGGTCCAAAACTGACAATTTATCCAAACATTGGAATATTTTGCCACTACAAATATGTCTCAGCCATTTTCCAAACAAAACATATAGGATTTTTCTACAACAAACGTAGGATAAATTATCAACTCATTTATTTTGAATAGAATTCACTGCTGCGGTCATTTTTTTAACATTCTTTCAAAACAAATTTGAAATCAAAATTCCGACTATTTTTCAGAAAAAAAATATCGAAAATTTATTGCAAATTATGCAAAATGCAATTATCAACCCAATATTTTGGGTCAAATTCCTGCACAAAATTTGCTTAGGAATATTATAAATTAAAGGAATTAAAGGATGACTTCATAAAATAATTAAAATATCAGAAATATAGAATATTTTGCTAAAATATAGGGAAGATAGGACAATTAAACAAAAAATAGGAAATATAGGATTTATAGGATGGCTGGGATGCCTGCCACTAACAATACGTTCAGAGAATTTGACATTTACGAAGAAACTTTCGAACATAGCACCCGGAAACATTAGGCGTTTATTGTACCTCAACTGAATGAATAATTGTCTCCAGGGTTAGATGTTACAAATGCAATTAGATGCCCAACTTACACATCACCAGCGATGTTGCCATGCTGAGAATATGTGAAGCCAACAAACGGAAGGTTTGCGCCGGAAAATCCCGATTTGATGCCAAAATCCGTGTTCGGCTTATGCGTTGCGGGTTCAAATTCCTCGAAGTTGGACGTATCATCCACACTGGTGACAGTGGGAACAAACGGAGGTCGCGCTATAAGAGAAGAGACCAATCGTCAAATCAAACACTGCTGCGGAGCTCAAAAAGGAATCTTTAAAAATTAATTTCCCGAAACGGATGAACAATTTGGAACTTACTGTCCCGAATGGCGCCCCAGTCGATAGTGAGAAAGAACGAGTGCCTGCTGAGCTGTTCAAACCCAAGTCTTTCTTCGGCCACTTCGAGCAAGCCGCAGATGAGCTCTCTAGCGTCTGCGGAAATGTCAACGTCGTCCGGAAACAACAATTTGGTCTAAAAAGCACACATTGGTTATTACAGGGTTCAAATAGCTTTAGAGAAATAAATTCCCGACTTTCAAAACCGAAATTCCAACGCATGGATTTTGGCCTAAATTTCTACAGAAAATGATTAGAAATAATAAAATAACAAAAATCACAACATGGGTTTTGGAATAAATATCTAAACAAAATATGCCATTAATTAAAGGAATGCCAATGTTGCCTCTTAGTTTTCTAAAGAAAATTACCGACAAAAACAATAATAGAGATTATCGATCTAGGATTTTGGAATAAATTCCTGCACAAAAGGGCTCAGAAATGTTTGATGGAGTGATTTTGCGAACCTTGATATTTTGAATTTGATCAAAGTGCTTTGTATAGTTGTTAAATATCTCCTGGATTAAAAATTATAAATCAAAGTTGGCAAATCGGGACTTTTTAAAGAATATTCAAGACTTTTTTTTAGTACTTTTAAGACTTATTTGGCATCCTGTGTGGGAACCCTGTTATTAGACAGGCTTCACCTCACTTTGATGCCAAAAAAATATAGCAGTACTTGCCTTATGATGGATAATGTTGTGATACGTGGTAATGGCGTTCTCATCGCTGAATGGCGTTTGTCCAAACAGCATTTCATACGCAACGATCCCAACCGA
>JAQIXS010002722.1:0-21280 GCA_034700785.1 Rossiulus vilnensis
GTAAAGGTTTTACGAATGCGAACTAGTTTTTGTGAAATAGGCGAAAAACCGTCCCATTTTTTAAAATGAATTCGATAATTTGCAGTGACTTTTTGGGCACATTGTTGTATCACTGTACAACATTGGTTAATGACCCTTGCAACTATCGAAGCACAATTTTTACTTTTTTATATGTATTTTAATGGTTTTTTTAAGGAAGTAAATAAAAGTGCATGTAATGATCAACACGTATTTCAAAACAAAAAGTATATGTATCTCGAGTGATTCATACGGAAGGGGAGTGTAATAAGCAAGACGTTACTTGGAATTTTACGACCTTTGAGTGAAAATAAAGTAAGATGGAGTAATTGACCTGCTGGTTTTCAATTTTTTTCCCCCAAAAAAAACCAATTGAGCGGCTCTTTTTATCGTTATTTATTTCAATACCTTACTTGTTATGAAGGTCTATATCAAAGCATCGAAACTGTTGGTTTCCAAAAAAAACATGTTTTATTTGCGCTTCCTGCTCACTTTTGGGTTCATTAGTTTCGACCCTTTTTTTTGGATATTTTGAGTAGAATTATATGACCTTTATAAGGTTTATTTAGTGATCTGTAGGCCTAGTCTCTTAATTCTTCGAACTGGTGTAAAGAAGTCATTATTAACCCTAAATTGTCATCCTGCAATTTACACCATGGCTTTATTTTAAATCGAGTTTGATTTAAAAGATGAAATGATTACCCAAAAATATTTGAAAGTGATTAAAAAACAATTTTCGGTTCAGTAATACATGTATAAGTCATTGATTTGACACGGACTCCAGCGTGTTTTGATATTAAATCCTTCGCTGGCTGGCTTTTAAAAATTAAACTGCAACTGCTATCGCATTGAGTTGTCAATTTAACATTTTTCTAATAATTACAATTAAGGTCATTGTGAATTAAGGTCATTCTCCCATCTTTAATCTTGCATACAATGTGGGCTGTCTATGGGCTTGACCCTTTTGATACTAAAAGATACTATATTATAATAAAAGGATTGTGGCCAAGGGTGAAATTATTTGTGAATAAATAATTATACCACTGTAAAGTAACGTGCCCCTAAATTCATTTATTATTATTATGAGTTTTTTAATGCTTATTTCGGATCTCCGTTTTGCAATGTTTACAATCTTGAATGCTTGGGTCAAATGACATTTGCATACTAAGATTACAGGGTGTCTACTAACCTGGAAAACTCAGAGAGTTTGTAATTGGAACCTTGCATTTTTCAATATCGACTTGATTTTGCATTTTTTGAATATATTTCTGAAGCTCAGCACAGAAATTGATTTGTCCAATAACAAGTTCACCATTTACAATAATGAATTCTTGTTTTGGAATGATTTCCAAATTGCTTGTTACCACCACCGTTAAAACTAGTCATTAAACTATTTTTATTAACCTGGAAAAAATAGAATATGGCCCAGGAAAACTCAGTGAATTTTGTTTTCCGAAATGTGTAGACGCACTGGATTAAGCCCACTGCAAGCGTATTTTTATTACGTGAATTGAAATTCTGTCTATATCCAATAAGAATTTGGAATTCACAACGGACAAAGGCAAGGCTTTAAACAACTGTTTCCTATGTTGGATACTTCTCAAAGTCTCATCTAGTCTCTAGATTCTGCTGCCTACCAAATTAATTTCATAAAATTGGCTGATAATTTTTCGGTAGTGCATGGATGTGAAATTGCGTAATTAAATTGGCTGTCACTCAGCGGTTTTTCAACATGTATATGTACATGTAGTTGTGGGCACGAACCGAGATTAATCTTCTTAACTTTTGCCTTGGACGTCCAAGGAGTTGACGCTTCTTCCGGTGCTTAATTTTTTAATGTTTTTTAATGGCGACCCTCCTCCCAATTAATGTCACCGAGTTCGGGTTTCATTTTTTCCCCCATTTCTTTTTTTGGTTGCATAATTCCATCGAAGAAATGTGTTGTTCCCAAGTGCGTCCTCCTATCTGTACGCCAGCCAAGTTTCAGTTTTTACGAGTGGCCTAAAGAGCGAAACAGGAAACGGAATTTCCATACAATGGCTCGATGTCCGTGCCCATTGATTATGGCATTGGCTTGGAATTTTTCGGTTGCGTAATACTTTAAGCTATCCAGGTTTAATGTCAGGTTCTGCACCCATTGATGATATTGCTTAGCTTTGTCCCAAATAGTGGGAACGCCCAAGTTCACCAGGTGGGTATCTCATTTTGAGTGCATGTGCATGAAACAGGTCAAAATTTGAGGCCTCCGCAGAGCCTATGTTGTACGCCATTGGCCCTAACCAGCCCTAGCAGTTCAAAAAGAAAATATGATCGTCTCTGATCTTAACTCTGACAAACTTGATGTTGCTCAAGATTGTGTGAATCAAGTTTAGGTTAGGGTATGAGGTTGTTGCTGGTATCACAGGACTCCCCTAGACCTGGAAAGCATGTGAAACCTGGAATTGTCTGGAAAATTGGGAAGACGTGGAATGGTCAGGGAATAGTGATTTATTTTTGAAAATTCTAAGAAATTCAACATATTCTGATATTTGTTTTCATTTAGTTAAAGGTGTCTGCTGGCATAAGAATTCAAGGAGATGTTATGAAATAAAATTTCAGATCACTGACATCGTGAAAATGCATGATACTGACGTTACATGCTTGAAATTATTTCAAGACATGGCACACTCAGTTAGTCCTGCGTGTATTTTTTTATGCGTTTTTGAACACATTTCCTTGACTACTGATATGATTTAAAAAATGAGAAATTTCATATTTCCCCCTTTTTAAAACATATCAGTAGTCAAAGAGATTTATTCGAAAAACTGGATAAGAGATGCAGTAAGATGCTGTGAGTACCGATTATAATGACAAAGCTCTTTTCTAGTAGAAACCGCCAACCTCAACACCTTTCATTGTTGAGACAGGATTTGGAAACCCACATTGACCATTTTGACAATACACCCCAGGTCCCATTATACGACCTAGATAGGTTCCGGAAATGTTGTCTGTGTAAAGTGAACTGCTGAATAACGGGTCATGTTATTCCATACAAACCCATATGGGCCTAAGTGACATAAGATCCGTTCCAAATCTCATTAGAAATGTAAATAATCACTCAAGTTTTAGTTGAAAATTTGCCTTTTTTTGTCTACTTTTGTTTCACCTGAAACTAATATTCCTTTACAATGTTTTGAAGCAAAGCTTAAAATTAAAAGCAATTAAAACATAAAAACTCAATAACGACCCAATCAAATTGGAAGGCCCTAGCGATAACTAGGCGGCTGTAATACAGAACTAAGCCATAAATCAAAAATTCCGTTATGACGAAATGTCGTATAACGGGACCTGGGTGGGGTTCATTGTCTAGCAGATACCAATCATGCCATAGTTCTTTTTTGGATACCTCGCATCGAGTTACCCGAGTAGGGTTTCTGTAAAACTGCGTTGCTTTGACCACTGACTGACCCCTATCGTTTTGTCCATTCCAGAAAACAAGTTTAATCAATCGCTGCCAGACATCCCTACCCTCCTGCCCAACCCATGAGCCGCAAGTCCGAAAAGATGATGGAGAAGGAGCCGCACGAAAACGACTCTTGCCTGGAGGACGGCAACAAGCCCAAGGTGATGCCCATGCCCAGTCGACTGGAGTACCTGGAGGACAGGGGCTTCAGCCGAAAGAGCCTCATAGCCATCAGCGTGCTGCTGCTCATCGCAGTCATCCTGCTCATCGTGATCATCGTGCTTGCCGCCCTGCCCTGCAACCCTCCCTACAACTCCGGAAGGCCCTTGTGCGACAGCCCTGACTGCTACCGGACCTCGGCTCTGGTCACCGAACGCTTGAACACGACCGTGGACCCTTGCGTGGACTTCTTCAGCTTCGCCTGCGGGGGTTGGCTGCACGACCACCCCATTCCTCCGCACTACGGAGACGTGGGCATTGTGTCCAACGCCCGCAGAGACTTCCTGAAGGTGAGCCGAGACGCCGTGGAGGTGCTGCCCTACACCTCGGACTTCAACTCCCTGCACTGGAAGCTGAAATCCTTCTACCACTCGTGCATGGACGTGGACAGCGTGAACAGCGTGGGGGACGCCTTCCTCAAGAGGCTCATCGTCCTCCTCAAGGGATGGAAGCCCACGCAGACGTTCATCATAAACAATTGGGACGCCAGCAGGGTCCTCAGAGATCTGCACTCGGAGTACGGGGCCTTCCCCTTCTTCACCATCACCGTCAGGCCGGACGAAGCCAACCCCATAAAAAACGTGATTCAGGTGAGTTGTGGGCTCCCCGGAAGCATTTCCCGAATGATCGAGGGTCTCCAGTGAGAGACGATCTGGAACTGGAAGGTGTTCCTTTAAAAGTCGTTTCTTCTGTAAAATATTTAAGAATAATTGGCATGCACCAAGGCGGTACGCCCAGATTTGTCCAAAGAATATTGGAAACTTGCATTCAGAAGGTTAAAGAAATTGGATATTTATTAATTGTAAGACCCCTTGAATATTTCAACCACTGAGGTGGGTTGGATTTCACCTCGCCACCACATGGCATATCCTTGCTGGCAATATGGGCACTGAGTTGAATCTTGGTACATTTTGAAGAATAGGATGTTATTATTTAACGGATGGTAAGTCATTTTCCTGCCTTGATACCTAGGTCATTTGTCCATATCTGATCCTACAGACTCTTGCTCTCGCAGAATAAATTCCAGTTCACTGAATTTCTCTGTCACAAACGATGTTGATCGTAACCACCTAGGTGGAAGAACTTGTCATCCCCGATCCACTTAGGGAACTCCGTGCTCATTCGGGGTCTTATTTTGGAAATGTCTTCCAAAAGATAGTCTTAAGCTACTAGAAATTCAGTTTGGCCAATGATGCAGGTGGTCAGCGCCAATAGTAAATTGGGTATTTTTTTGGATTCCACCCTTCCCCTACTACCTCTGTTCATTCGGACAAATCCATGCCCTAAATTGATCATCATTTGTCAATTTTATGAAAACGTGCTGACAAATTTGTTAGCTTGGCGCCTGCAGAGGAAAAATTGGCAACACAGTAACCTCCTGTTTTCTTAAATTCGAAACCCCCTTTTTTATTTTGAAAGGTTGGCAAATGCCGCAAGTCGACTGGGGGTAATTTTACGATAATGATGGCTGATCCGTTGCACAAGCTTTATTTATTCAATTTTTCCCCCCCTTGTTTAAAGGGTCTGCCACTTGCATTTTGGCATAAAAATAGCGTATTTTATACCTTCGCTTGGCACACGTGTGTGTGTGTTTGGATGCTCAACAAGCAGAGTGGATATTTTGAGATCTCAGGATCTCGTCTTGATTCTTGCCAACGTTGGTTCCGTTCAAAGATTAGAAAGTTAATTTAAACCGCCAACATTTCCCTCTTTTTTTCAAGGACACTTGGCGGAAGAGTACCGTACATGTGAACATGACGTAGATTTACGGCAAAAAAAATACTCGGATTCCTTTGCGAGTATGGGATTTTCTGTCTGGTACAATTATTTATTCGGCAGTATCATTCGGAAACAGTGAATGAGTGCAAATATCAGAGTGCAAATACGATTGCATTGCTTTAATGTGCGTTGGACCACATCCGAAAGTGTTTGCAGGCTATTAAATTAGCTTTACTGTCACTGATTTTATCAGTTTTGGTTTTAATTATGGAAATATGGGAAATATAATTTATAAAAATACTAATTTTGCTGGACGTTGACCTGTATTACTCTTTAAATAAAAATGCACAGGTATTTTTTTCAATTAGTAATTTTATGATAAAAAAATTAGTTTATCTGAACGTATTACTCCGTTTAAAACTAAAACTTGTTTTTTGATTGGTAAGCTATAATAATAATAATTTTTTTTTAAATTAAAAAAAAAACATCGTAAGTCCAAAAAAAAGATAATTTTTTCAGGAATCAAAAAAATGGTTTAAAAATTCGCAGTAGGTTCGCATAATTCTTTCCGTAATTTTTACGTTATTTTTGGGAGATTGCAAATGAAAATTATAAATAATTTAAATAATTGAGATACTAAAGCGGTGTGGAAATTAGGATTCAGCCTATATGTTTTTAAAAAAATCGAACTTTTGCAAGAAGAGATTTTGAAAGAAAAGTCGTAGATTGTCAATGGTTCCGTTGTGATGTTATTTTTAAATTCCTCGAGACGTTTTTATTTTAATGACAATTATTATATGTTCTCACGCCTTCTATTTAGGCGGTTGTTGCAACTACATGTGCTAGGATGTTCAGTCGGTGGTTTGTTGTTGGTTTATTGTGTTGTTTATCGACAGCTGACAGTCGCCCACCGCGACCAATAGCTAGCTGTGTTGTCGAGGGCGGCAGACGTGCTAAGAAGGATGGCCTGTAGCGATCGAAATGCAAGTGTTTAATTAATAGACTAGGATGTTTTCAACGAGAGAGAGAACCTTGTGGCCTTATTAAAACAAGCCACGGCCTGCCTCTTCGAGACGCGTGGTTGTTTAAAGTTGTCCCACAACCGCAAGAGCACGATCTGTAAGAAGAGTTTTAACTTGGGTTTTGGACGGAAGCCAGTGTCGCGGCCAACCTTGCCCTTTAATGGGGTCTGGCGTTTTCGCCAGCCTGTTTTTCAACCATCAATTGAACGAAGACGACATGCATGGGTGGCTTTTTCGGAACCCTTTTAGCTCTAGTCGTTTTGATTTGCGTATTAGCAAATTATGCCATTTGAATAAGGGATGCTCGGTATACAAGCGGCGCCTCCTGGCCGAATGGGGTGCAAAAGGGGGTTTAAGTGCCACTCGGACGTTGTCAGCTGGAATAGTAAATCTGTACCGCTTTCTTCATCGGCAAGCACCCTTGGAGACCATGACCAATTCGGGCATTGTCAGATTTGTCTTAATAAGCTGAAAACAAAAACACGATGAATGGAGGATTATTATTTTTTCAGTAAAATTCAGCTGGTACCCTTACTTCTGGTACCTCTTCTGGATGACCACAAGCATCATTGTTGAAGTGAATTTGGAAGAGAAATCCAATGGGCAAAAAATAAATGAAATTAATATGTCATAGATATCATTCAATTCCAAATTTAATTTCTTGTAACGAGCTATGCCGATTTTAAATTGTTAAATTGGATGTATTTGTTTTTCACCAGCATCCACTAAATGTTTATCTCATATGGCCAAGATGGCGAAGAGCACACATTGAATCGGGGGTGAAATGTGTTCTCGTTTTTACGTCCATGGGAAGCTTCGGCCGATTCGACAGTTTTTAACCCCAGAGAAGAGCCCGGGCCGTAAGGTCACCCTTTGTCCCAGTTGAAAATGCTTTTAACCTGGGCTAGTTACGTCTGTGTGAGATGCATGCATAATAACTTCCTCATTTCGAGTTGGCATTCAGATATTGAGGCCTAGGCCAAAGAGAGCAAAACACGCTGTTTGTGGTTTTCGCTGACCTAGTCGTCATATCATTTGAATGAATTAAAATTGGCATTTTCAAACCCCATCGAGACTCACTGGGATGCTGCGCGTCTCTGTCAGCTGAATTCACCCTAAAAAAAAAAAAAAAGGGAAAGCGAGAAGGGTACGATTTTTGTGAAAAGAAACTGGGCTCCTATTTAGCGTGTTGTCAGCGTATTTCTTCAATATGTTGGCATTGAGCAAATTGAAAAGATTTATTTTGTCACATTTTTATTTCCGTTAGGTTTGGCACCAAAAGGGCCCACATTTTTGATCCGAGCTCTTGAGATATTGCCAATTAAATCAATTGATGAAGTAAATTTGAGAAAAATGAGTAATGGATTTATACCTTAAGGGCAAGGGCTGGTTGCACCATTGTAGGTTAAATTAAAGGTTACAAAACCTGGGGTTACCTATTTAACCTGAGGGTTAGCAGGTTTTGGTGCACCATTTCACTGTGGAGATTCTTAACACAAGCTGAATTAGAAAACAGAAGATAGTCTGTTGCAGTTATCTGCAACTACTTGCAATACTAAACCTTAGATTAACCATGTCCTATTAGCTGGGTTAACACTCCTCATGGTGAACTCGTGGTTAACTGATAACCTGTGGTGCGATGCTTTTTGCTTAGTTAACTAGAGGTTTACCTTGGGTTTTGCTTAACGTTTGTTAGTGCAACCGACCCTAATGGGC
Organism: Rossiulus vilnensis; assembly: GCA_034700785.1. Classification (NCBI taxonomy): domain Eukaryota; kingdom Metazoa; phylum Arthropoda; class Diplopoda; order Julida; family Julidae; genus Rossiulus; species Rossiulus vilnensis. The sequence continues at coordinate 8,137 of JAQIXS010002722.1, forward strand.
TGTAATATAAACTAAACGTGGGTGGTCAAGGTTCTGGAAGTTCTGGTTCTACAGGTCTCAATGTATTGTTAATTATTGGATGGTTGAAAACAATCCAATCTGCGTGAAAATAAGCTATCAATGTTTAAAGAATTCATTAAAAAAACTAATTATCATTAAGCAATACATGTAATTATTATTTTTAAATTTTTCATCAGAGTTTGACCAATTTTATTAAGAAAATTGACACACTATAGACTGGGGAAAGGTGCATGGACATGCCAAACTAGCGCCTTGTTGCAAAAGCAAATGAATTTTTTTTTTTTTTTTCACAAAACTTCCTCTCCGTTATAATTGTTTCAACAAGTGTGCTTTTGTGCGCAACTGTCGTGAACATTGTCGGTAATGTCTTTTTCGTTCATCGGCAATTAATTCTAATTATATTTGTACCGAGAAGTGCTCTAGTGAATCTTATCTACGGCAAGACTTTTCGTTTCTCGGTCCTTGAAACTTGATAATGCAAATGTTCAAGGCGCATAAATTTCCATTTTGCTTTAGCGTAATTGCATAACGTTTTTGTCATTTGGTGGTGCAGTTGCTCAGTTGCTCAGCATGAATAAAACGGGCCAGGAACAGAGTACTAAAGTTTAAAACGTTTAAACGGTCGATAATTGGACGTGTGGGCAATCGTTTAATTTGAAATAATGGCTTACTTGGCCATGAGCTGCTGCTAATTGATGCCATACACTCGTCATTGAAAAACGTAAGCCCTGTTACAATTATTATCAATGAAATGGTTTAATTAAAAGAGCAGAGTTTTACGTTGTCGTAGAGGAGGAGAGGGGAGGATTGTCGAGGTTAAACTCTGCTGAATTCCCTGTTTTTTTTTAAGAATGGACGTCAAAGTTCGTGGCCATCGCTTCGACTTAAATTGAAAGTGATTACGAAGCACGGAGCCTGTCTTGGGCCTTGCTGTTGAACAGATGTACTACCGGTTTCTGTAATAGAATGAAAAGAAAAAAAACTTAAAAAGTAGAGAAAAGCAAGGGTGGTGTATAAGATGTTAGGTTTGTCGAGTTGCTGACCTGCAGTCTTAATTAATTAAAATCCTACTGACTACTGAATTTTACAGAAAAAAAACATGTTCTGCTGAAACAACATCAATAAACAAAGCATTAAGGGGGTAGCATGATGATATTAAAATGATTTATAAATAAGTGATGAGTTGAAGGAATGTTATAACTTTAAACATGTGCTAAATGCCATTGAGCAATTGAAGTCCATCGAGAGAAACGCACTGATTTTGCATCAACGAATTATATTACAGTTCAAAAACCTAAAGGATTTTCATTCGCAGATAATTTCGTTTTCAGAAAGCAAGTATGCAAAAAAATTAAGATTATTATTATTATTTTTGAAATTGTGTGAAAGCAGTTATTCTTTCGCATTTTCAGTGCTCTTTCGGATGTCTCGGTCTTCTCGCTACTGGCTGCTGTTGGAAACATGAGATCGAATTTTTGATTTTTATATTTCATATGCGATGATGCAAAAAAGCTTTATGTAGGAGTGGAAGATGCTGGGAAAGTAAGAATAATGGAGGTGGGAAGGCGAGAGGGGGGAGTATTCGGGCATTCATTTTGAAGGATACTTCTTTTATTTATTTTTGATTTCTTTTCTTGTATCAAAGATACGTTCACAGCAAATGTCATTGGCCTATAAGTTTCATATGTTGTTCAATAAGTTGTATTTTATGTTGCCGATTTTGCAGATTTCACCGTCTGGTCTCGGCTTGCCACACTGGTCGTATTATTCCCGTGTTTCGGACGATAAGGTAAACGTTTGGCCGTTTTTCCATTTTGCCTGCTATCCACGATATCATGAAGTTAAATTTGCTAATGCTCGGTTGCTATTATGATTTAGATAATAAAGGCCTACACGCAGCTGATGAAAGATTTGGCGGCGCAATTAGGCGCCACCAGTTACTACTCGCAAAAGTTTGCGGACGAAGTGTTTCATTTCGAAAAAAGGATTGCGGAGGTGAACGGCATAGCCGATGAATTTGCATTCATTCTGATCTGAAAAAGCGTTTGTCACGTATCTGATGCGTTTTCTATTTCCTAGATTCACAAAGAGTCCCCTGACACCAAGGAAGATGATAGCAGGACGGTCACTGTGAAAGAGCTCCGTGAAATTTGCCAGAGGGTGGGTGTGGTTTATGGTTTCTGCTTAAAAAGAGAGAAAAACAAATCAACTGCGGCCTAACAGTATTAGCTGGAAATAAACTGAAAGCGCAGTGAAAACAATTCAGCGGGTTGATGCGAATTTCGCATCGCCATTCGCTCGCCGCTGTTAGAAATCACGTACCTACGGCAGGAAAAATTACAGTTGTTTATTAGTGGCGAAAAGATGTCACATAATGTAAACATATAAAACTCCCGATGCCCTGCGTTGATACGTGTATCATAATGAGTGTCCTTGCATTTCAGGTTCTTTGGATCGATCATCTGAAAGCATTTTTGCCCTCGGTGTACATATCTGAAAACACGCCAATTTTCGTAACGTCTGCGCGTTATTTGTCGGACATCTCCGTAATTTTGTCCTCTACGGATCACGGGTGCGTAGTTTGCCGTACGTCTCGTCGTTCAACTTAAGAAGAAACAAAGATAGCGTGTGTTTATTATATCGTTATTATTATTTTTTTCAGAACTCTCAATTCGTATTTAATATGGACTTTGGTATTGAAGTACGCTCCGTATCTCACAAAGGATTACAGGGCCGCGTTCGATACGTACTCCAGAGCCTATACCGGTAAATGTAGATACATTGTCGTAATGGATTTTTAGGGAAGTGGCACTTATAAAATTGTAAGGATTTTCTCATTTTGTTTAACTTATCGGCAGTATCGGATTGGTGGTTGAACGTAAGTCGAAACGGTGTTGTTTAAAGTTTGGGTTTTTTTTTTTTTTAAACTTAAGTTATCCATGGTGTTATTTTTAACTTGTTGGTTGAACTTGTAGTCCAATTTCCTTTTCGTTACCAATTACTAAGCGAGTGATTTTTAATAGGTGCCATCGAACCCAAGCCTCGATGGGAATTTTGTATGGAAACGGCAGATAGTATTTTTCACGTAGCTCTGGTGTCCTTATACGTACAACACTCTCTTTCGCAGGAGATCTTCGACACAGTAAGGCTTTAGACTCATCGCGGTTTACACTTAATGCGCATTTGTGAATTTAACTTGCCGTATTTCTTGCTCGAAATCAGGCAAACGAAGTTTATCGTAGTGTGCACGAGGCCTTTATTGACACGCTGGAGAACGTCGATTGGATGGATTCTCCGGTGCGAAAGGTTGCCGTCGCAAAGGTCTGTGAATTTGCGTTAAATGCGAGCGGTTTTTGCGAACCAGCTCTGTGCTGACGGGTTTCTTATTTGAACAGATGAGAGACATCAATTCGAAGACCCTCTACAAGGATTTTCTCTTCGACGATACGTTCTTGAACATATATTACGATAAGGTGGGAAGATTTTTGAGTTTTTGCGCTTTTTATTGTTTCTTGAAAAGCTCTTTTCGCTAATCGCTGGCTTTGCTGGCTCTCCAGCTTAGCATGATGAAAACGGATTTTGCTCAAAACGTGCAAAACGGAGCGCAGTTTCGAAGGTCGAAGTTGCAAAGTGCCATTCAGAACGATTCTAGGCAGTACTTGTAAGTAAACGTTCTTAAAATTTGAACTGAGGGGAAGTGTAATCGCTAAACTTCTTCAATTTTTTTTTTTCCCAGGCAACTGGAGTTTTCCGAAACGAATCCTTACTACTCGGAATTGAACCAGATCAGTAAGTTCAACACGAATGATATCCTCATTGTCGCGCATCGGATCAGATTTGTTCTCGATTCGTTAATCGCTGTTTCTTGCTTTAGCCTTGCCTCCAGTTTTGCTACAAGAGCATCATTTTAGCCTCAGCTGTCCGAGGTGAATATTATATGCGAATGCGTAGTTATCCAAAAAAAATTGTATCCCAGTTTGGAAACGTTGCAGAAGTTGTTTTTTCCCTACTTCTTCAGGTATCTTACTTTCGGAGCATTGGGGTCTTATTTTGGGCATGGACTGATTCAAGGCTTCGAAGAAGTTGGTAGGTTTCTCTCGTTACTACGAGCTGTGAATTTTTGGGCCATTTTAAGTCGGGCCTTTGCGTGCGGAATTCATCTTAGTTAATACCACTTAGGCAAGGAATTTGGCCGAATTGGATACACACCCATATTGTGGAATAATCATACGATGGTCACGTTTGCCGATCATCTCAAATGTCTGTCTAAACATCAAGAGGAAAACCATTTAGATGTCATACAGGTACTGTAGGCTGCATTGTGCATGGCTCATAAGGCATTTTCCTTAATTGTTTATCCTGTGTTCATTTTACTCACCTGGATGTTTACTAGATGTCTAGTATGTGCCTCGTTGTCACGAAGTTCTTACATTTGTTTGTCTCGCTCCAGGTGCCCGTTTTCAAGAATAAATCATTGGTCAACAGTTTTGCGGACATCGGAGGTGTAATGCAGGCTTTTTACGTGAGTGACCGTGGTGCTTGCCGCGTGTCTTGAATAAAGCATTTTTTGGTTAGAAATTCAAGTAGATTATATTGACGTATCCTTGCGTAGGACGACATTTTATCGTCAATGAGTGTGATGAGTTACAAAGAATCTCTTCCAAAGGATGGCCGTAAGCCAACAGAAAATCGGTTTGAGAGATGATCGATGGTGAAAAGCGAGTTGATTAAGAAGAAAAAGAATGGGTTAATGAATTACCCCACCTCCTAAATCTTTGTTGGCAGTAGAGTACCGAATTGAATTGAAGTTGTTATAGTCGTTTTATTTTGTAAATCAAGAAAATGAAGGTTGTCAATCGTTAACCTTGATTTAAATTTGAAAATGTACATCAGAAACGTATTGACCAATTACAGATGGCCAAAGAGAGAGGTGTTAGTTAGCCTTTTCTTTTAACATAAAAATTGATTCGTGTTTGACACACGTATCGAGATATGAGATATTATATACATGTATTTGATTAGATTCATTTGGTGTCTTTATTTCGATAATTGTCCTTGTTCATACGCCAAGAGCACCACTCTTCATGATCTGACCGTTGGTTGTTTTTGTCCTTTAGGCATTAGAAGAATGGGATGCTGCAGGAAACGAGCCGGTTCTCCCAGGGATCAATTACACTCCTGATCAGCTGTTTTTCATCGCCTATGCGCAGGTAATAATCATTGTCCAAGTCGGTTGATATTTTTATTAAAATAATAATAGTAAGCATTACGGTATCATTTATATTTTGACTAATACAAGTATTTCTGGAATTTATTCTCATTGCAGTCCATGTGTTCTGCTGCCAGGGAAGAAGAGCAAGACAATTTCTTGCAATTATCAAGTTATCCACCTGGAAATATTAGGTTTGTACGAATCAAATGTGGTTCTCACGTCTCTGGCATGGATGCCAGTTCTTATCGGACGTACTTTTTGTAACTGTTCCTTCCTCGCAATTTGATCCAGGGTAACGGCAGCATTATCTCAAGTGCCTCAGTTTGCTCAGGCATTCAGTTGTAAAGGCCCTACGGTGCTGAATCCTCCGAAGCGATGCAGGCTGTGGTAATCGAGCCAAGTTTTCTCTATGCTCATTCGGCGCTTTTCACGCGAAACTCCATTTTTACTTCCTAAATAGGACTTCATCGCTTCATTCGTCTTTTAAGCTTTTTACGAGAGATTTTAAGATATAAATATATATTTTGTAATATTTTCACTATTAATAATGGGTAAAATACAATCGGAAGTGGAATTGCATGCTGGATTTTAGTACGTAGATTAGTTATCCGTAGGCAGAGGGATAGTATTATAATGCATTTGCATTGAGCCAATTTCAAGTCTCGATCGTCTGACTGAAGTGAGATTTTTTATTTTTTTGTGAATATTTTGGGATTTAGCAAAAGTATATATATATTGTCGCTGTCGTTTGATCTCCAGTTTGTATTAGGCGACGAAACTAGTTTTGACTCATTTTTCATTAAAAATATACAATCCAATATTATGAGTGAGTTCATACGTATTATGGCACGGACAGTTTTATGACGTATACCGTATTTCCCCTCCGAATTTTTTCAGCAATAAAAATTTTAAAAATTAATTTGCTTAATTTTTGCCGTTTTTTTTTTATTAGTTGTAAGTTATGACACTACGATATTTGCTAAGACCATTGCAATGATTCAGATTACAACCTATTAACAGCATGATTTATTTGTGTAAGCATATGTCACTACATGCATGATTATAGAACTACTGTTAATGTCTTGTCATGCAGGGTCATCTTCAGGAAGAAACCAAAAGTTGAAATGAGTACTATGTAGATTTTACTCCGTGCAGCATAAAACGAGCAATTTCTACTGATGCCTCATCGGAACTGGTAAGTTTGCAAGGTGCATTTATAAGTACTTCTTCTAATTAAGCCGAAATGAAATATTTTTGTGACAAAATATTTCCTTCATTTTTTTACCTGCACTAATTTGAGATATTCCTATCAATTTAAATGTATTCAAATTAAAATTGCGAACCATGTCGTTACAACCTTCTTTTGTTTTAATCAGTTTCACAGCTGGCTTTGCGTTAACTTTTCGAAGATATGATTGGTGGTGTATATTGCCAGCTGTTTTTTTACAAATTGGCAAGTGTTTCTTTGAGCGCACTGTGCATACAAGTGAAATTGTTGGACCAGGTGCGAGCTTAGTCTAACTGGGTGCTGGGCTTTCTGACATATTAATTTTGCTATTAATGTACGGGTTTTGTTTCTGAAACTACGCAAGTTTCTTTTTCAACCTCGAGCTGTTTTCGATTTTCAGAGACCACTTATCTGCAGTATTTAGTGCACGAAGAAACTATGATTCCCAAAAATGTTGCCCTCCTTTCGATTGTTTTCTGGAAATCTGTTTCAGAAGGCGACGGAATTGTGGCATTTGAAGGTATTTGGCTGATAAGTTCAAACATGATGCCAGTTTTACCTAAAAAGCTAGAATCACAAATTATTTATTCAAAATTCAGCAAGGCTACTGGTTCTGCGAGATGTACTGATATTTATAAGCTATTGCAATGTATGATGCTCCGATTTTAGATATGAGGCCAGATTTTCTCCAAAGGTTTTTAGCCGTATTTAAGGTTAAGTTTTTCAAACGTTACAATAATTGAGCCAGGATGGGGAAAAAAATCAAATACTGGCAATTTAATTTTCAAATCGATTTAAAAATATTTGATCAGTTTTGCGAATGTTGACATGGCAGTTTGGCAGGCTTTACTCCTTTGAAAATATTTGTAAAATTAAAACATGATTCCATCGCTTTACAACTTCGGTTCGAAGCTATTTGCCAAGTTTATTCTTTGTATTATGAGAACAGCACTGATGAGTAAACAAAAATGATCAAATTAAAATATACGAAAAGTGTGTGTCTGTAGATCACGAACTGATTAGACTTATTTCCATTATTTTATTTTTATTTAAACGTGAATAATTTTAAAACTTAACACAACAGCCAGACACACACGGAAGGAGTTCATCCCAAAGATATCAGCATCTCGGAAAGTTTTTTTTCTATGCTGCCACTACCGTATTTACGGCCATCTTATTACAGGCAAATAACGATTTTATCAAACAACGTTAAGCCTAATTGATGTTGTGTTATCTAGGTGTTTGAAGAAACGGAGACTGGGAGCATATAAAAAAAAATTGGAAGTTGATATTTTTTATTATTGCCTGAGAAAAATTTTCTTTTTTCTCAGCGTGGTTATTTCCTAGGGGTCGGGATGGCCTCACCCCCTCACCCCCGGCCGAGTCAGGGGGGTCGGGGGTGGGCGCTCAGTGGGCCGGTCACGTTTTTGCTAAATGCCATTTTGAGGGGACGGGGCGGGGGGTCGGCCGGTCCCCGAGCGGTGGGGGGAGAGGGGCGAGGGAGGGAAGCCAGGGGACCGTCATTGTGTTCGCTCCCCCTGGTTGGCCCCCTCGCAGCTCACGTGACCGGTGCCGACCCCTCGCGCCGCGTGGGGGTCAGGGGGTGGCTGGTGCGTGACGTCATTGCGCGTGCGCATAGCGCGTTTTCCTGCCTGCTTTTTGGCGGACGGGGGGGTGAAGTTGGCCTGCTAGGCAGACATACTTCCATATCGGAAAAGAAGAAGCATATTGAACGCTTGCCTGCCTGGCAGAAATTAAAAATTATGCCGACGCCGCAGAGGATGGACGACGGCGACGTGAACACGGACGAGGACGGCCCGTTCGACGAGCAGGACGACAGTTCGCCGCTCGGTAATTATTACCTTTTCGAAGCCAATCCTTTCTTCTCCGATTTCGGCCTTTTCCCCTCAATCGCCAGATCGGAGCAATTGGGTCCTGCTTGAAAAACGCTGCGGTGGCGGCGCGCTCTTCGCCTTCTTCGTCGACGAACGCCGATTAGGCCTAACTTTCGGCTGCGCATTTCCCCGATTTCTGGGCATTTTTTCGGCGTGAATTTAGTCCGAATTTTGCCGTCGTTTAACAGAACATTTTCGAGCACCGAACGAAACGTTCGAAATTGATGGACGGGCGGAATCGTTCGAAAGGAACGGCCCGAGACTGGCCGTTCTTATTGTTGGGTGTTCGAGATAACGATGGCGATGACGGAGATGGCGTAGTTTTCACATGAAAATGAGCGGAAAAACTTGAAAAATGTCCGCCCGCCTGCTTGACTTTTACCTGCGCTGGCGGTTTCTTGACTTTACGCCGCTCGAAAACGAGCTTTGTCGGTTTGAAAGGCGTGCGGATCTGTGGCCAGGATTCGTGTGTGTTGACATGGAACGAACGATATGGTTGGGAATTCGATTTCGATAGTAGGCCTACTCTGTGCGGTTGGGTGTTTTAGTAATGATCGTGTAACGTCTGCTAATGGCATTATCTGATAAAAATGGCATTACTAGTGATCGTGTAAGGTGAACTGAAATGGAATGTTTGCCAGTAATGATGTGAGCATAGCTTGATTGTGTACGGCTGAGAAGTAATGAAGAAGCAATGACTGGTGGTAATGTCATGACTAATGATATCATTAGAAATGATCGTGTAAGGTCCGCTAATGACATTACATGCACTAATGATATCATTAGTCATGACATTACCACCAGTCATTGCTTCTTCATTACTTGCCAGCCGTACACGATCATGTCAAATTCTAATCATTATTAGAAAACATTTTATTTCCGTTTAGCTTGCGCGATCATTAGTAATGACATGACTAATGATCGTGTAAGGCCTGCTAGAGTTCGCCAATAATGATGAGACTTTAACCTGATCATGTATAGCTGACAAGTTATAAACAGGGTTCCCACTGTCCTGGAATTGTCAGGGAAGCAGGAACTACCTGGAAAAGTTCAAATATTCAAGCAAAAGTCAGGGAGATATTCATCAGCTAAAATTTCAGCCTTAAATTGCCATAATCTCAAACGGTAACTTGTTTAAACTCCTCAAAAAAGGGGTTTTCTAGTCATACTTACGTAATAATTGGGAATTTCCCTATTTTCCATAGCACACTTTCAACTTTTGTAATAATAAATAAAGGTATCAGTAATTGGTAAATTTTGTTTCTAATTTAGTCTATAAATATTCTCCATAGAAATGGGAAAAATTACCAAAGTCCTGGAAAAGTCAGGGATGTTGAGCATTAAATTTCGGTGGGAACCTTGATGAAGCATTAATGATTGTTGGTAATGGCAAGTAGTAATGATCGTGTAAGGTCTGCTCTTGAAGTTGGTGTTTGTTTGTCTGACCCGTTTAACGTCGTCTCAAGTCTGTTTATTGTTGTCCCGTCATCCATGGAGCAGTGGAGCTCGACCCTCCAGACGAAATACCCTTCGCCCATGTCCATTTGTCGTTGCTCCCTGGTCAGCCAGCTACCCCGTGATTATGTCACTGCTCGTAATTTGAAAGACTTGATGGAAAAAATGATAGTTGGGATCTAAGTTCGTTCGTGCCCCACCCGGCATAATATCATTGTGTGAACTGCGCTTTTATGTTCCGCTAAGGGGCCGTCCGTTAAAAATGAGACTTTTTGACCACCCTTCTTTGGACGTTCTTGTACATTTACATGTATGTGCTGTGAGCTCCTGCCTGAAATCGTGGAATGCAAAATGCGACTTAGCAGAAGTAAAGAAATTGGGCGTTTATCGTAATGAACCTCTGCTGTCCATCTTCTGTGATCATCTTAGTGTCCAAATTTGATGATACCTCTAATCCATGATCGTTTACGGACGTCATTTTAGCTGAACTAAAGCCTGTAGTTAATTGCTTTGCATTTGGAGAATCCTGTAGTTAATTCTAAAGTCTGGATTAGCAAGAGCACTTGTTTCAACATAATGCACCATGACAAGCATGGTTTAGGGTTAATATAAATAAATGGTATGACCGGCAAATTATTTAAAACAATTGCGGAATAACAAGAAATTTGGCAGCACTTCCTGATTACTAGAAAACAAAAACTGTACTTTTTCTCTACCAATCCAACATGGAGACTGAAATCATTCTAGCAAGAATACTAATTTTTGTTTTGCTAGAGTATTTTTAAAGTTGTAGTCTTATTGGGAAGAAATCAAAAGTATAGCATTGTTTGGCACAATATAGGCGTTTAGTTCTACCAGTAGGCTAATTATGCCATTGTTTAGTTCTACAATTTAATGATTTCAGTCTCCATGCTGGATAATTAAGTTATAGAAAAGTCATTTTGTATTGTAATTAGGACATGCTGCCAAATTTCTCGTTATTCCGCAATTGGTTTAAATACTCTGCTGATCACGCCATTTATTTTAATTTATATGAACCCAAAGCAATGATTGTCATAGTACATAATGTAGAAACATCGCATTGAATATTGATTGCAAATCGCCAGATTTTTTTTTAGATGTGAATACTGTGCTAGTCTTTTTGATGATGCAAAGCAAAAGAAGTCAAATATTGGATGCATGTAAAGTAAACTAAAATAAATGAAGATGTGAATGATGTCACAAAAATCTAATTAAAATTTATTCACCAACGATTTATTTAGACAAGAATCTCAGAATTTTCTGAAGGTTTGAACGCCAAATTGTAAAATTTAAGATTTGTTATTTTTTACTTTGTCATCATCACTAGAAGTTGGACAGGTGTCTGTCTTGGTCGTGTTTCAGCGATGATATGTTGGGGATGAGTTCACAAGAGGTTCATCAGAGTATTAAATATCCTAATTCTCTAATAATTTATTCAACAATCGCATATTCTGATAGTACGGGATGTTATCGTCCCTGCCTCATGCATTGTTTTTTTTACATCCAATTTTTTGAACCCTGCTTTTGACAACAATGCCTTTCGAACTTGGCTATTAGTGTAATCACCCAACGAAATTGACCACGTGAATTTAAGAGTCAATCCTCCTCCTCTATCAATTGTATCAATGCGTTAAACTTTTGCATATGTTGCAATAATACGATAGACCTAGACAAGGTTGGGAGTGGCATCATTTTATCCAAGATGGCGCTGACGCTTTACCCTTTTTTTTGTAATGGTCGATTTGTAATGAAGCAGGAAAAAAAAACACGCTGTTGTATTTTAGGCAGAATTTAAATTGGGGAGGAGAGAAAAAAAAATGGAGAAGGTGGGTTTGCCTCTCGTGGCTTGGCGTGGGCTAATGCTGAAGTGGGCATTGTTAAAATAGGACAAATACTTAGTTTTCTTAGCTGTGTAGAGAGCGCCACAGTTCCTGGCCATTGCTGCATTATCAGGACGTTAATTTATTGGATATTTTAATGGTTTAAGCTATGGGGTTCCGTTTCGTATGAAAGTAAATGTACATGCATGGTAGTGGACATTCTGTACCACTTGCAGTAATCAGTTTACTTAAGTTTCTTCAAGTTTCATCCATAATTTAACAACGAAGTGAAAGGTTCTCGTGTTTCGTTTCCCAAATTGAATGGATTTGGTTTGGAAAAGAATCATAATCCAGGATTTCCCCCAGACCTGGGAAACTGGAAAGACATGGCATAGTCGGGGGAATTTACCATCAATGTTTCATTTGCATTCACATATTGAATGTGTAGACTGAAATGTGAAGGGATCATGGAAAGTCAGGGAAAATTCAGTTTTTGCTCGAAAATCATGGAAATCCTTTATAAATATGCATTGAATTTTGAGTGGCACTTTCTATGCAAGGTGCTATAAGCACTAGGTATTTGTTTATCAATAGTAATATTTTCGTTTATTTTACTTAAAAATTTAATTGCCCAGAAATTATTAACACTGCGAAAACAACTTGTTACTTATAAATATTCCCCATGTCATAATTTTGCATCATTGGTCTCAGGGAAATTTGTTCAAAAAACTGGAAAAGTCAGGGGAAGTTGAAATCTTTCATTTCTGGGGGAGAAACCCTGCAATCGTTAAATTAAAATATCACCGTATTAATCGCTACGATGTTCGCTACTAATTAAAATTTTTAAAAAACGAGATTTTCAACCTCGAAAATCGCTTGACATTAGGCCTATGTTGAAATATCGAAACAATGGCCGCCGTTAAGTAGTTCGCCATGATTATGATATTACGAAACAGGAGAATAAAAGGCGACTTAGGGATGGGTTCATTTGGAAAGTGAAAAAAGGGAAGGGAGGTCAGATGGGAAGGGCGAAGGGGAGGCTGGGGGAAGTGTGGATGCCACCCCCAGAAAGAGGTTACCCGCCTCCTCCTTCCCCCTCACCCCACTCGTCTCCCCCCCCCCCCTTCTCCTTCCTTCCCCTTCCCCTCCCCCTCCTCTTCCTCCTGACCCAAAACCTGCCCCTGCAGTATTTTAGAGGGATCTTCCCCAAGATGCAATGTTCATTTCGATCCCCCATTGATCGATATTTATACTTTTACGCAGGCTATCGTAAAAAAAAAAAAAAAAAAAAATACATATCCGTTTAATGGCCTTCTTCGGAGTTATTAGATGTAGTACGTCGCTTAGTGCGTTACTGTTGTTTCTTGTTTTGGGACTATCTCTTTGGATTCGTTTCTCTGCAGCTTTCGGAGCTGGTAAAGTCCTCTTGAGAGGTGGCTCTGGAAAAGATGTGACGGAATGAAACAGTTTTTAATTTATGTGAGGATAGGGG
>JAQIXS010002723.1:0-21278 GCA_034700785.1 Rossiulus vilnensis
GAACATTGATTCATGAAATTTTGTGAATATACATAATCATTTCCTTGACATTTTCTGAACAACCCAAGTAAATTTCTCTGACTTTTTAAAAATAAACTAATCCAACAATCATAATAGAGAATCAGTTTTTCAGCATATGAGTAATTGCATTTCACCAGTAAAATATACGGAGATATTAAGGTTTATAAGCAACAATTTAGTATTGGGAAATGGAATTTTTACCTATTACAACTGTATAATAGTTTGCAATTAAGGGGGACGTGTCAAAGAATGGATCATAAGTTTGAGAACCACTGATCTAGTGAACTAGGCCAAATTCCCAAATTAACTCACCGAAGAAAACAGACCACGTGTCAAAGAATGCATCTTAAACAAGGTTAACCTGATAGTAGCGTTACCAATGAAATGCTGAAATGACTGCAACTAAAGCACCATAAAGCAAGCTCGGAAACTGTCTACATATCAATCAAAAATATAACACCCTGAACAACTAGCATGCTAAATTCCAAGCCCATTGAACATACCTTCGATTGTTGCAGCAAAGAAAATTGATGTAGTGGCAATGCGTGCACAATCAAATTGAGTCTATTGGCCTAAAGAGTAGTCATTCAAAAGTTATTTTACGATTGTCACCAAAAGCAAAATATTTCAATTCAGGGTTCCCACAGCTTTAGTCAAATAAAATCCCCTGACTTCTCCCAAGTATCCCAGATTTTAATTTGTATTATCCCCTCAACTTGGGGTACCAGCATTTGGATATAAATACTGTTTTAATCAGTTGACTAATATGATCAGTGTTGCTTTTAAGCTCTAGTAAGCTGGAAAGGGGACTTAAAAAGTTTTATACATGTTTTGTGCTTCAATTAATTAATTATGGATTTATTGATTTTGGCATAAATTTCTGTACAATATTTGCTTAGAAGTATTAATAATTGATAGAAAGCCGTGGGCAAAAAACAAAATTGACAGCGAAGATTACAATCATGGATTTCGGAATAAATTTCTGAACAAAATTTGCTTATAAATGTTAGAAAACGGCGAAAAGGCGACTGTTAGAATAGGTGGTATGCGAAAATTTATATAAGAATAATTACAAACTATGGATTTTGCCTTATAATTCGCCAAAGAAAAGTACTACTACTATAAGACAGTTAAACTCAACTTTACAAGAGTCACAAGGTTTGTGAAATGGGATACTTTAAGATACTGGATGTTTTGTACAGTGAATGATATACCTCCTGAGTGAAAATTATGATTCAAAGTTAGGCAATCCTCTGACTGGTCGACACATTTTCAAATTTCGCAGGTTAAAAATTCCCTGACTTTCCAAGGATTCCCAGGTTCTGTGGAAACCCTGTCAATTTGTGGGCACCACAAGCAATATTCAAGTAGGAAAGCTGACCTGTAACGGAATATTAGCAGCTACCCAAATCAAAGGGAGGCTCAAGTAAATGTACGCTATGTACCAAATCCACACGAAAACCAGAGAAGAGGAAAAGGCACCCAACTTGAAGCTAAAGTAGGTCTGAAATATGAACCACAACACACAGTACAGCACATAGGCGCCCAGTGCAAAGCTAAACAAGTCATCCATGAGGTCAACCATCTCCGCAATCAAGTAGTAATTGTGGGCAAAGTTGTCCAAGCACGATATCGTCCCCGTTGCCTGAAACTGAGCCGCCACGCGGTTATTCAAAATCAAAAACAGCCTGCTGATGATCAAGAACAGCAAAAGAATGAAAAAACAGACTGCTCCTTCGACCAGAAAACAGAAGACTGCAGGGATGATAAGTATCACCGCATGAGCATCATCAAACATTACTGTGTCGATTGCATTTGCTAAATATAGAAAAATTACGAATTAATGTAAAATATTTGAACCCATGTGAATAACGACACATTGCATGTAAGTAATAAGGAATTATTACAAGAATGCAATAATAATTATTTATTTTCCTCTTTGATGCACTGGCAATTTCTTTCCTTTACAAAAGTATTGATAAGTTATGCAAGTTTAAAAGTATGTCAAAGTATGTGTTTTTAGGTAATAAATGACAAAACTAAACTGAAATATATACTGGTATATGCAGATGTCATAAATGTTGCCTTTATCCAGGGTCCCCTCAGAAACCAAATTTTCCAACTTTACAAACTTTGCCAGTTTTTGAATAAATTTCCTCGACAAATGATGGAACATTATGACATGCAAATACAAGGAGAGCTATAAAATTCAAAGAACTCCCTATTTCAATAGATGCAGGACTGACTGAATGTGACTTTGGTGTAAACTAACAAATAAACTTACTAGAAATGGTGATATCAACTGGATTTAATCATTAAAAATAAGTACTTTCAAAACATTTAATAACTAGAAGACATCAACGGGCAGAAAATCGGTAAATAACGACAATATCATTCCATGATTTAAATCTAATTTCAAGACTAAATACCTTCTTATGCCTGTTTTTTTCCTCAAAATAAATCACTACTCCCTGACTATCACACGTATTTCTAATTTTCCTGACAATTGCAAATTTTCCATGTTTCCAGGGAAACCCTGTCATCGCCTCATGTGTAGTCAAATTCTGCTCAGTGAAACTGCACTTTATCAAAAAATGTAATCATGTATACTTCAACCTTACCAATGATTTCAAAAAACACAGTAGAAAAGCAAACAACAAGCAGAATCCACGCACAACGGTTGATAAAACATTCCAGTTCCTTGACTTCCGCTCGATACAGTCTCAAATTTCTCCACAACTGATACATTCTCATCAAGCCCATTGGTCTTTCTGACGCCAAGTACATTGTGAGGCTCAAAATGAAAATGCAAACAGTCCAAAACGCTCTGCCATATTTCCGCACCATAACTTGCAGCATCAAAATAACCCCCACAATAGAACATCAGATAAATCACCCTCACCAACAACCCTGAAATGCCAAGCCAAGGGGTCAAGCCCCCCGCAAGCCGCAAGGGGTCCACGTATTTTTGGATTTCCTGGAGTGGTTATCGGAAGGATCAGAAGCCTTGCTAGAGATATGCGCCAACAAGTTTTAACAGAAATAACATTGGAGACATGAGCAAATCAAGGCGCTTCAATGGCACTGGACATTCCACGTCTTGAAATTCAGGATACACCTTTCTGGTGGTCATGCTTTTAGAAGGCCTTGAATGCAAGTAGTCAATAGCTGTACTGAAGGAAACCAGGCTTGTCAACCGAACATCTCCAAAATTAATCAGCAAAGGATATTCATTCGTTTGAACGTTATCGTCAACTACACTTAAAAGCATAAACTATTAGACAAACACCACCTTTCGGACTTCATTACCATAAGTGCTAGAATAAAATGAATTAACGACCTTTATTATATCAAATAGGTGCAAATTAAAAGCCTCTTAATGCATCACAATTTGATTGATCATTTGAGTTGTATGGACACAGCAGAGACAGTAAATGCATTGCCAGATGGAGGTGGCTAACATTATTAAAAACGCCAGGGACTTACAATAAACGAACAGGCATACGTAATTTTTTAGATAATTAATTAGATTGCCCTACACTAATATATGATTTGGGGCCTGTGGTCTGTACTGAATGTGAAAAATATAATGAAACAAAAGTAAAGTTTCACGTATGAATTGAATGAATTCCATATATTAAATATTTATCGTTTAAAACAGGCACAAAAACAATCTTGCAATATTCTGATTCAAAGTTTAGTCCAAAGCAAACAGACTTAAAGAAATACTTAAAATACTTAAGTGAACATTTTCCAACAATTATAGATCGATTTTAAACTGCATGTTATGCAAATGATTACAGATTCACTTTAACAAATCGAAGTGGATTGAACAATGAAAAGCACTTACTTTCGTTGCATCTGGATTAAAATAAACAAATATGTCAGGCAGAATCCAACAATCTGAAACGTAAAATGAGTCCCAATGTAATGCGATCTTAACTGCTAATTGGACCTTTCAACAACAAATATAATTTATTCGTTCGAAGAGACTCAGCTCTTAAGACGAGATTTCTACAGTTGTACAAACACTCAATGATACAAACTGATATAACTGCTACAACTGATACAACTGATACAAAGCGGTCTTACGGAATATATAGTTTTACAATATTTTACAAAATATAATATAAAAATAGATAATATATAAATATATGAAAAAGTATACATAAATGATTAATATTTTATTATTAGTAAAAAGTATAAATGAAGGACTCATTAAGCATTATTAATATCTATATAAAGAGAAGCCACTCTATATCCACACTATAATCCACACTATAATAACCACAGAGTGGGTTCAGTAGGCTTACTCAGACATTGTATTAGGAAACCATCGTAGTTAACTAAATTTGTAAATTTATTTGTTGTAATTTTTTCAACTTAGGGTTAGTGCATTTAGATAAAAGCAATGGCCAAGTTGGTAGATGATCAGCACATAATCTACATGGAGCTGTAGTATCGGGTTTAAAAATACCCTTTCTAAAATAAATATGATATGGATTCATCCTGATTTGAAAGGTAAATTTTTTTAAGTAAAATGGTATATTAAAGTTAAAATATGGTTGTAATTCAAAAGGATAGCTATTTATATTTTTATAATGTGGAAAGTGCGTAGAATTTTGAATACTATCTAATATGTTGTTTTGGAAATTTTGAAGATTATTCTGATAAGTGCAAATTTGGCATTGATTTATTTGCTCTACTGGCAGATTCTTTAGCATATCTGGAACCGTGATCGAGGATAAAAAATATTGTAATATATTATATTTATTTATTGGTTTGTCTAACCAGCTGAGGAATAATTTATGTTGAAAACTAGGAGCGACAGACATTTTACATACCTTCCAAAATTTAAAAGTTAGGCTAATTATTCTAAAAGTCATTGGGGTTAAATTTGGGGTACAAAAATCCAATTGAAATATTTTTCTATAAAACGCTTCTTGTATTCTTTAAAAGGATCTGGATGATTCCAAGCCCAAAAAGCGGCATTGTAGGTAAGAGTAGGGAGAACTAGTGAATTAAACAGTTTTGAATGTGTATGTAAGTTATTTAATTTTTTATGTATAAATCCAAATATACTTCAACGAAAACAAGTGGACACATTTCTACACCGAAAAAAATTAATAATAATTTTTTTAATAACTACAACTAACTTGCGTAAAGAACAACCCATCCCATGGTAACCCCATTGTGACACTTTAATGGCCTACGTTCTCGCCACATTAAATTTCAACCAACGTTTCTAATAAATTACAGTAAAGAAACGTTCTATAAAAACCATTCACAGATCCAAGTCTGATTCACGTCAATGTCTTCTAACGTGTATTAGTTCACATAATTCATTGTTAATTGTTTCAAGAAATCAAATTGACTTTTAGAAACCTAAGAACAACGCTTATTTTACGAAGGTTTTTTTCTTAAATCTAAGTTCCGATTTCAGGATGCGGCTTATGCGCGGGCAAATGCGGTAAGCTCGGGGTGACTAATAATTTCCGAAAACAAAATTCCCTGAGATTCCCAGTTAGCCAGGGTCATCTTAATTTTCCAGGCTCATGCAAACGTTTAATGACTAGTTTTAACGTAACAAATGCAACATTGAAAAAATGAGCTGCATGAAAGTTTGGAAATCAATCCGAAACACCAATTCGTAATTGGAAATGGTGAAATTGTTATTATATAAATCAATTCTTGTGCTGAATTTCAGAATTACACTTAAATAAATACTAAATAAAGTCGATATTGAAAAATTCCAAGTTCAAATTCACAATACTGTGCGTTTTCCAGGTATTTCAAGGTGAGTATAAAATTCGAGTTTTCCAGGCCTGAAGCTTCCCTTGACAACTTGGGACAGCTTTTCACTTAATTCTTCACATCATTTTTTCAATGTTGCATTTGTTACCAATTAAACAAATTCATGATTCAATTAGGGACTAGCCCCTCGGCTTAACCGAGGGGAAACAACCTAAGACATTTCATCCTCACATAACTCATAACTTCATTTTGCCCAAATGATATTACATATTTCCACCTCAACTATCTTCCAAATCTCAATTCCAGCAAACAAACCAAGAACACCAGCCATAAGGAGTTATAACCCCTTAAGATGTCAGCCTTTGGATTTTGGGGCCAATTATTCTCCAATTTGATTCCTCGCCCTGGAGAGCGTCGACAGGTGGCGCAGCGTGGGCGTAATTGCTCGCGCACCTGTCCTGGCCAGTTCAAGATCAAATTGGTGGGGATGGAGGGGAGGCGTTTGCGCACGTGCTCGCAAGTGCCCCGCCAGGGGGCGCCGGGATGACCCCGCGAGGTCCTGGGCGACCCATAGGGCCTCCTAGCGGTCGAAAATGTCCCCAGGCGATCGAAATCGGCCCCAACAGCGCCCCCTAGCGGCCACCCGGGGTAGGAGAGCGTGCAGATGGACACTACAAGGCGTCTCAACGCCCAGAGAAATGACATGACAGATGGAAGACATGGCTGGCGTAGGTGCTTCAAGGAGGTGCCGAAAAAGTCGAGCAGTGACACCGCAGAGGCCGTTCACACGCCAGGCCCCCAGCGCCCCCTGCCAGTGATACGCATCTATCAACAATAGCAGGTGCAGGGCGCGAGGTGGCGCTGCTAGCAGGTCGGGGCAATGCCCGCGTCCGAAACCAGGACCCTTGACCATGATCTTCAGAATCTTCTATTGAAAAAACTATGTTGAAAATAATGGGAAAAGCATGTGGGCCACACACAAAAATTACATTTGTTTAAAATACTTGAACAATGCCAAACCATAAGGCATTAAGCGCCAGACCTGGCAGACCACCCCCAAATACGTTTTTCAAGTTTCAAGTGAGGACGCAATTGGGACACCTCTAGTCTTTGCCTCCCATAGAACATTATGCTACCATTTTGTTGTAGTCAACGCCTGACTATTTCTTGATTGGAGTTTCTGAGGGTAAATTCCCCCTCCTGAAAGAAAAATACGAAAATGTCCATAAAAACGGCCAAACATTGTTGGATTTTCAAACAAATCCCTTAAATATGCGAACAACCCCTTCCTGCCCAAATCATTCGCGTGGACTAGCCAGCAAACCTTGGTACGGTGGACGCGAGTAAAGGTTATACAATTTTGGCCACTTAAGACCACGTTGGTGTCCCTAAAAACATGTTTCAGATTCGAGCATAAAATATGTACGTCAAAATGAAGTAATGAATGAATCTTGTTTACGTTTTCGTAATTAAAATTCATAGGTGCATGACATCCGAACTTATTGTCCTTTGAACAAAATCAGACTAGTGCTAGCAATATTTTTCACGGAACTAGCCAGTATTTTCCACTCTCCAGAAAAGTTGATTTTTTGGCGTTTGGTAAGTTATGGTTTCGAACTCGGTTATAACGAACATGTTGCGTCGGTTCCTTGACGCTCGACTGTAATTGCTGAATGGTTGTACACTAGGGTATGAATAAGTTTTTTTTTAAAAATTTGAAAATGTCCTGTTGAATTATAAGAAATTAAACTTGAAAAAACGGAGTTTTCCTCTCAATAAAACCTCAGAAGTTAAGAATCGGAGGTTTTACAATGATTTTTTTAGATTTATTCAATTTATTACATTTTTGTATTATGTATCCCAAGTAGGCGTTTTTGTTAAAAACAAGAAAATTATTGGATAGGGTGTTCATAAGTTTTCAATTGACCGTTACAAGGTAAGTAAGAACACTATCGAATATTCATTGTAAAAATACCGAGGGTAATTAAACATTAAAATGTAATAAAAACTTTAATAAAAATTCGCGTGCCGATTATTATCAGATCAATTTTATTCACTGACGACTAGAATCAAAAAGTGAAATCAGCTTTAGAACCAGATAATTTTTTTAAAAAAATGAAGCTGGTTAACCGGTTAGAATCGCCTAATTAATGCCAACTTACGATCCCATGTGATTTAAGAAAACATTTCAGGTGATGTTAAACAGCGATTAAAGTCGATTTTAGGCCACCATTAATCAAGCACTGCAGGTGGTTTTAAAGTGCTTATTTTAGGTAATGCAAATCAACTATCAAAAACCCATTTTAAGCCAACCAAGTTTGCAACCGATTTGAAATAATTATGGCAACCAATTTTCTTTCCAATTTTATGCAACGATCAGAGCTGTTCAAGCACTGATTTAATGCAGTTTTTCGACATTTTTCAGCAAAATTTAAGGGAAAATTATATCCAGCATATAATCGATCAAAGCCAAAAAGCAGGTTTCATTGACGATTATAATCCACTTAAAAGTATGATGCAAACAGCGTTAAGTAAGTTCATAGAATAGAAGGGGGTTTGGAGCCCTCCAAACCCTTAAAGTTAAAGCATTAAGATCTAAATTACAGATAAGCTAATCTCGGATAAAAAGAAGATTAAGTTTTGGCAAGGTGCATTTGCCGCCCATTGACGAAATTTGCTCAAGAAACCACCAGGGGGAAAGTAGGGCCAATTAAGGTGCGCCCTCTATGTGACCTTGGTGTGGGAGAGGCGAGGTGGGTGGGGTGCAAACGAAGTCAGATTTACGGCCGGGATAATCGGAGATTAGGCCATATAAGTACCTTATGCCCGAAAAATAATTTCGAAGCAATATTGCGGGTACTTGACCCGCGCTTGTGACCCACCTGGGTTTTCCCTATCGCCGCAAAAGGGAAAGTGAATTGGGATGCAAACAGACATGCGCTGGGTCCATGATTTTGGATTACAATTGACGTCATTTGGTACGGAAATATGACGGCAGATGTATGATTAGGTAGTTGGATTTAGTGCTTTTTCATAACCAAAACAACATTTTTGTCCAAAATAAATTAACAAATGGCATCGATGTGTCTCGATAATTTACATGAACAAAAATGACGTCATTAGATACGACCATAAAGATTGACGTCAAATTTCCATCAAAAACATCCCCAAAACAACATCAAAGTTTAGTTTGAATAATGCCTTTTTTACATGTAGGTCGTTCGAAATCATAATTAATCGATTATTAATTCAAAACAAACTATTAAAAGTATTACATTAGAAAAAATAGGACCAATGAATAAGTCTACTAAAACAGCTTCCTAAAATGACGTCATATTCACTTGCTTTTTTCTCATCGCTACGCCACTTGGAACGGTTTCGCAGAATGTTAAATTAGAAAAAACGGCCAATAAATGACCTAAAAACCACTTCTCCGCATGAGGTTCCTGAAAAATTTCCTGAAAAATATAGATATCACTAATCTGATTTCGTTCAAGCAGCCAGGTTCAAACCATAATTGAAGTTGAATTACGAATCCAGAAACGAGAACTTGGTGAAACAATTGGTTTTGTAGAATTTTTTCCTCAACATCGTATGTGCCACACGTATTACACTCCAAATAAACGTTCAAAACACCACTTGTGGCAAATAAGGCTCATTGAAAACAGCTCATTGATGTCACTCATTCCGCCATTTTGACATATAGGTTTAAGAACACGCTTCTGAAACATGTTTTGGAATGGCTCCTACAATGTATTGAGCTGGAAAACCTTTATTGGTCATTCTAAAAAAACATTTGATCAAAACTCACGAAAAAATTCCTAAACTTCTTACTTTCACGTCCATTTTAGGGTGGTGCTCAAACCGGGATGGACCAATGAACTGTTAAATTAGGAAAACCGACCAACGAACGACGTCTACTAAAATACGTCAAACGAAAACAATGGATGGGCTTCAGGTGACCCGAACTTGCCCTCTAAATTCGGCGTTCTTACACCCTATTATTTTTTTAATTAAGTTTTTTTTTAGCATCTTTACCGTACGCGGGCCAAACGGGGGTCGAATTTGTTGCCATCTGGCGAATGCGGGGCGAAAGTGAATTGGCCGAGGTTTCTTGACCCTTTCGCGGAGTGCTTCAGGTGTCCTCAGATGTAGCGCAGCAGAAACAGCAACAAAACAAAACCACACAAAAAAATTTAAAAAAGATTAGAACGGTCGAGATTCGAGCCCTTCGCCAGCGGGCCGCAACGCATAAATTACTCGGTCAAGGGTTTGACCGGTGAACCGATCAAACCCTTGACCACCCAGCCCGTTGGTGGACGCCATCCCGCCCTTTGAAGATATCATTTAATGGTCGTTTTTCATGGCATCCGTTGAAGTAATGAGGTCATTTTTAATAATGTTCTATTCTCGGTTAATTTCAACAAAACGGTAGGCTATATCTATCCCAGTGAAAGGGTGCCAAACCATAACTCACCAAGCGTTACAAAATCAACGTTCCAGGAGTGGGAAAAACTACTCTGATTTCGTTTAAATGACCAAACGTTCGGACATTACACAGTCATGACGTCATATTAAATACGTTCAAACATTCAAATTACACTTTCCGCCATTTCGCCTAAAACCTGGTGATTTAGAATGAAATTTGACGTCATTCGGTATGGAAATAAGGTAGGATATGATAGGGATTAGGGGCATTATGTGCCGCCTATGGGGTATTCCAAAACTGCATGTAAGCGACTCCAAATGACGTCATTAAATGAGGTTGAATGACCTACAATAGACATTACATTTTTGCGCAGTTTCAACTAAACATGTGACTGGTGGTTGGTGTTGCCCCATCACGAGGGCATAACGGATGATTATCAAATATGACAATCAATCCAATAATACATAGATTAGACAGTAGACTGAATCAAATGTAGAGCTGACTAATTGGATTTAATTATTAGTATCAAGTAACCAGTGACTCAAACATCTCGTTACATTGGCAGATCATATTCAACAATAACAACAATCAAAATCATTTAAACATGACAATCTGGTTGCTCATGTGTGTTAATTGGTTTCCAATCATAAACCCAATTCCATTCACAATTTAAATTCAATCCAAGTTAATATAAGTTAACGATCATTATAAATATATAAACATATCAATCCAATTCAAACCTGAGTGTTGAACAATACAATAGTCATACATCCATTCAAGAACATTTGTGGTCATCAAATCCCCATTCCTTATCTCCATTAACAACAAATAAAATCCATATGGTTTGTGGGGTGCATGGCCATGTGACTCAACCTTAACATAACTTCCTACAACAAAAACCACAATGCTCCTTCAAGTCTCCTATCCTTCTCTTTTATCCTCACCATAACTCCAATCACACCACCAGCACCCTCTTGCAACCCTAGAATTGAAACCATTCCAGGAATGCTAACCATTCCTCACTCCTTTTCCTCCCCTAATCAACCAATGCAATATTTCTTATGCAAATTCTGGTCACATGAATAGGCAGGGCAATTATCTTCATTCAAATGGATGGTCGCCCTTGAACATGCCAATCATCAGCATTCCCAGAGCAGGCCACGTTCCAAAATATTCCGAAGGTCACAAACATTCCATGTGATTTAGAATGAAATTCGACGTAGATCGGTATGGAAATTAGGTAATGATAGGGATTAGAGGCATTAAATGACATTAATTTTCGATCCTTTTTCTTTTTCAAATTACGTCATTTTATCCACCATTAATTAATTAACGCAATTATTGCGCCACCTACCGGGTATTTCAAAACTAAGCGACTCCAAATGACGTCATATTACAAAAGGTGATAAGACCTAAAATAGACATTTCCCGTGATCTAGAATGAAATTTTACGTCATTTAGTATGGGCATTATAAGGCATCAGTTTTTGTTCTTTTTTCAAAGTCAAAATGACGTCATTTCATCTCCATTAATTCATCAACGCCATTCATTTCTCCTAGAAATTCCAAGTGCTAAAATATGTCGTCCTTATTATTGTTTTCGTTGCAAGTGCACGTATTTCATGACAACCTTGCGTAATACTAGCGCAAATTTTGGGAACCAGAACACGTTCTAAATTGCCACGTGATTTTCGCTACCGCTTTAATTCCACATTAGCAGCACGTCTGACAAGTATTTGAGTGCCTCGTTTTCATAGTTGCTTGTAAACAAAACTCGGACGGTGGTCAGCACCTGTTTTAGGTTTTTTAAAAACGCCATCGGTTTTGATCATTGCTTGGTGATCTAGGTTTTTGAGCCAAATCACCCTTAGCATTTAATTCCGAATTAGTATTTCTGTAAAAAAAAAACCAAGCCAAATTTAGTGACCACGATGCATTAACCAGAAATAGCAAGATTGCCCATAAATGACGTCATTTGGACTAAGAAAAACCCAAATAATCATGTCAACATCCAGTAGGAATGAAAACTAAAAAGTGAAAAACGAAGTTCTTTCACTTTTGGCAACGATTTTTTTAAAACAGTTGATGGATTTAGATGAAAACACTGACCAAGATTTGAAAAGAACGGGAGGAATTCCACTAAAAAAATGACCGAAATGGGCGAGTCTTGCATGGGCCAGAAAAAACGACGCAAAAACTTGTATTTGTTTTAGCATCCCCTTAAAAATTAACTGTACAATTAGAACTGATTTCAAAGATAGCATGGAGAAAGTAGTTCCAACTGTTTTTGGTCTTGGGAAAAAAACTGTGGTGAAGGTCAATTCTTTGCAGATGCTCAGCTCAACAAACCCTTTTTAAAGCCCCTCCCAAGACCCCTTCTTTTATTTAGTTAAAAGATCTAAAAAGTGGAATGGAGGTAGATTTTAAAACGCCTTGCACAACCTGTAGCTAAACCTCCATATCTACTTGTAAATTGCATAACCGTTGTTATTCATTTAACATTCCTCATAATTTTTTTTTAGAAAACATGCTTTAGTAAGCTTGACTGAAACTCTTAACGTCATGATGCTTTTTCAAGCAAATTTCCTCCATTTTGAATATGTATTGAAAGTAGAATAAAGTACACAAGAAACAATTTAGTGCAGTTTTGGTGGTGCCAATGCAAAACACCGAAAATAAAAATACCAAATTGCAAATTAGCTGTAAGTAAAGACGACAAATGCGAGGTCATAAAGTAGAGAAATCGACGTTGATGATAAGTATTGGAATCGACATTTATTTTAAATTAACACAACTTCGTAACACAGCTTTAATTAAAGGTAAATTAATATAAGGAAAACATCAATTCTAATTTTTGTTGCACATATTAATAACAACATAATAACTAAATAATAAACGTTTCAAAAACTTGTAGCGTTTGTTAAGTTTCTTACGTCAATTATAATTATAATTCCGATAAAAAAATAAAAACGAACATACGGATTAGGATGTTCTTCAGTATATTTCTTGAAATGGTCTTACAAATGTTTCTATAGATATTATTAAAGGAACAACGTACTGTATGCAAATTTTGTTAAAAGTACAATTTTTCTTACAATTTTTTACGAAATTTGTACACAACAAATCCAGGCAGTCGGCGTTTAATCTTTCGTCATTCTCATTTTCGGCCTTTTTGAAGTTCGCTGAATTTTTTTAAATTTCGACATTGTCTACCTTTCGGCGTTTCCACCGTTCACCGAATTTACTTTCGGCATTTCCACATAAAACCGCAATTTAGACGCCAATTGCAGATGCCGTTATCTTTTCATGAAAAAAAAAATCAAAAATGACGTATAATTGATACTTTTAACTTGTTTCAGTTCTGATTTTTGCTGAAGTTTTCGTGAAAAATAGACCAGAGGGGGTAGATTTCCGATTGGCAGCCCAACTTACAACCCAGGTCCAAAATTAATTCGTCCCATTTTTTTAAAAAAATCATCTTTTGTTCTTCGGCCACCAAAAACAAACTGGACGAAGGGTTAACCAACTTAACCCGATGACCAAAACACAAAAACTGGGTTTGGAGTTCAGTCGGAGTTCACTGTCCCTTTTGTTTTAATCGAAGCCTTTAAAAAAGCAGCTGCTACCTGAGCACCTCTGGAGAGTCTGAGAGAAAGTATTTAAAGACGTAAGGGGGTGGGGGGGTGGGGTCATTGTTCGTCGGTGAAAGGCAGGTGTTAATACCTGCGGATCACGACAAGTTTGCAGATCTGGGCAGCAATTACGCGCGCCCCGCAGAGAAAGGTTAAAAGCTGCTAGAAACGCAGGCAGCGCCACCTAGCGCGCGTCAGGTGCAGGTCGTTCACTCGCGCTTTGCGTAACACCTGTTGCAGCGTCAGGTGAGGTTCAGCGTCAGGTGGGGTCAAGGGTCGGCCGAGGGCAACGACACGAGCATCCGCATGGGCCAACGAAGGGGACTCGGGCCCGGACTCCAGGCTGAAAACCTGCTCTGTGCATTACTTTCTTGCAATGCCAGCGTTTGAAAAATGCAAGTCCATGACGTCGTAAGTGCCAGAAAATCAACTTGCCAGAAGCCGTGAAAAATGCAGGTAGCACTAATTGCGTTCGAACATTCCAAATTATTTTTCCATCATTCAATTTGAAAACTCAATTATTTCAATTTAAAAACAGCTTCAAAACAAGTTATTTTCAGTCCTCAGACCATACCTTGCTAGGAATTTTCGATTATGAAGCAACGTAGAAGTTCGTCAAATTGGGCCCTGCTGCAATTTCCGGTCCACGGCCTAGACTCCAAACAACCAAAAAAAAAATCCGGGAAAAAAATGATGCACCCATCAACGTTTACAGCAATCTCTGGTTGAACGCCCTCCCATACAATTCTGCGCAATTACCAATTTGACAAGAATCTTGCGTAAAACGGCCATCCATTACCCCGGCCACGTTAAGTAATACCCAGTTGTCATGGTGTCACTCAACAGCCGTAGAGTGCGGCCTCGTAATTGATGGTTAAACAGGGACAATCAATGAGCTCCTTGACGAAATGTTATTTCAATCCAGATGGACGAGTTGCGCTCAATTAATTTCAGCCTTATGGACGTCTAACTCTTTTGCATTCATTTTAAGACCAAGTTTTTTAATCGCCCCTCAGAGAGCGAGGACGGGCAGGGGCCGTCCATCAAATAGTCCATTTTTCAAACTCTTACCCCCTCCACCATAGCTTGAACTGATGAAGGTTAACTTGTGGGGACAACCCTGGTGGCAAGATGAGGCATCAGTACAAATACCCCGATAATGTACTGATAATAGTAAAAAATTCAGTGATATCATCAATCATACTGATATTAGTAGTGCCAAAAAACACTATAATACTGATATCAGTAGTCCCAAAACCGGTATATATATATATACACTACTCACACTATCACATACTAATTCCTTGGGAGGGGGTAGGAATTAGTATGTGATTCTCTAATGATCTGTGAAGTGGATAGTTTACTTATAGTGACAAAAACTAAAGAACCAAGTGGGACCAACTGATGCCCACAGTATGTAGTCTTGTTTCCATACTAATTTAATTCACATTGCAATCAAAATAAGGTCACATTTCCGCTCGACATGACATCAAAAATTAAATGAAAATTACAATTTTAGGTCATGGATAAAATCATGGATGAAGTTATTTTGGACTGCCCCTTAATCCATTCTAATCATTGTTAAGTTAATGTTGAGAGTAACGTAAAATGCACGAAAACTACAGAATAGATACCGAGGAGGAGAAGGCATTGTGCTCAAGTACTCTTGGAAAATTATACCAAAAATGTATTACTTCTGGTTACGTTTTACAAAATTTATCACAAGCATGAGTTTCTGTTAAACATATTTTCCACATCAATCATTTCGTAGTTATAATATCAAAGAGAAGTTTTACAGAAATGTGGGATGATATCTAACATTTTCAATCTAAGCATTACACATACATACTTTCTGCCATTTGTAAAAATAAAAAAACCGAAAAGAACAATTATAACCAATCATTACGTGTACGTTAAGTGAGTATAAAGGCTCAAACCACTTCTCTCACCAGCTGAAACAAACGCACATTGCAATCTTTGAACTTTTTTCAGAAATGAATGATCTGTATTTTCATTTTGTGTACTTTACCATTTCTGGGCACATGTTTTATCAAGTGTCAAAGTGTTTTTCCAAATGTTTGATTCGTAGCTGATGTAGCGTACGGCTCAGTAACGAATGTTATACACATATATACACAACTTAGTATGATTAACAGCATTTAAAAACAATTATAGCAACCACAACAACAATTTGCATTAAGTGCATAATCGGCTTAGTAAAATTAGTGTAAACAGAAAAAATATATTGGCACGTGATATGCCTTATGCAATTATTGGAACGTTAGCAAAAACGTTTCTAGCATATTCCACCCACCCAAACCATTGTAGAAAATGCCAATGCCAATACCAATGTCTTGTAAAGACTTGTTCTGAATATAATATGAAAATTAAATGACATTTTTAACAAATTAAAATTAGTTCATTAAGAGTTGGTGTTTGGGACTTTAATACAATCTCCGAAATAAAAAGCTCGATTTATGTTTTCAATAAATAGCATGGTGTATTTCTACGACCAGCGTAAAACAAGAAGTATACTATCAGAGACAAAATTACGTTTTTTTTTCAAAGAAAATTAAAATGAGCATTTCGAAAAGGAATGTTTATTGACTGAAAGTATTCGCAAGACACTTTTTGAAAAACTCAAAAACTTGACCTAAGGTTTAGAATAGCTGAATTTTGCAAAATGAATTTTACGTTAAAAAATTGAATGAAAGTAATAAAAAAAGTCTGTAAAAACTAATGTTTAAAATATGGTTCCTGTGTACGTCTGGCATTTAGCGCCATCTGTGGAGGAAATGGGTAACGCCAAAACATAGATCGGCAAATTCAAAATTTCCTCTCGATAAACAACGGCGCTTTGGCCACTCTCCACAACCGATCATTTCAAAATAGCGCTTTATCAAATTGACCTCACAAAAGTCCAAACCACATTTGAAAAATTCATGGAGAGTCGCCTGGAAATGTTAATAGTTCGACAAGTTTCAGAAAGTTCCGGGAAAAAATAAGGGGATACAAATAAACACTAGCAAAATCTTTAAATGATCGAATGTTTTTAATATTTTAGTAATGTTATATTTCTGCAGGAATTTACAATGGAGAAATTATCGAGTAATGCTTTAAAGAAATAAGTTTACGGAAATTCAATGATGGTGGTTTGATTGACTAGACGAAATTCATAGTTTCGGATATTCTAAGTTAAAGAATTTTCAATTTAGTCAAAATATCAAATTGTTAGAAAGAGAAATCAGAGACACTGCTACATTTGGATAAAACTGAACCCCAAAAAAATTTAACTGCCTGGTGTGCTTGTGTTAACATACTCACTTGGAAAAACAAGATGGCTACTACAAAAACGTTGCATACAGTAGTGTGAGAGACAAAGTAATCAGAAAATGTAAGATACATTTAAATGAATAACTTATAATATTTTGGTAGTGTTTGATGAAACGAAAATATTCGTTACCACGTTTATCATAAACTGTTCTTGCATTAAAGATCTTTCAAATCGGTAATAATGTTCATGGCCATTATGTAACACTGAGAGGATCCATTTTACGTGATTCGAAAGTTTGTAACTATGTATGACTAGCATGTAGCATATTCCAGAGTGCATATATTTACATCTGCCTCGTACATTTTCTATGCATGGGAATTGGCCGAAAACATGTCTGCCATCCTGTATAATGATTTTTACTAATCTAAAGGTAAAATCGTCACTAAATCACGAGTCTGTACATTATTTAATGTATATTCATCTAATAACGAGGTTCTGGGAAATCTGAAAAGGTGGTTTGAAGGTGGATGGTTCACGAATTACTCAGCCCGTCATATAAAGTAAGTAACATTTAAATTGGTCGATGGCATTGGGAAAAATTCCTTATGTTTGACATCATAAATTCGACGACATTTATTGACCTTGACCGCCCTGGCCGCCATTTTTTCACTAATTTTGCATCCAGCATTTTTAGGGTCACAAGCACATTTCAGTAACAATTAAACAAAATATAGTAGTGTCAAAGAAATATTGCGTAATCTTAACGACTGAAGCTATGAAATATTAATATTATTTTTCAAATAAACATGGGAAAAAAAAACACCAAACAGCTTCTGAATATGAGTCGATTTCGAAACATGTGAAAATAGAACATGTCCTACCGTACAGTACTTCCGAATTCCCATGGTCGGACAAAGGTGTGGCTCAGATGTGCAGTTTCATTATTTAGCAGTTCTTTTTACCATGTGCTTTTTAGCCGATAACAGCAATAATATGAAGTTAACCATTGCGCACTATACAGACTCCAAATCCACATTCACACGAATAGCTGCCAAGCTCCATTAATCCCATCATCACTACACTTAATTAAGCAGCTGATGCCATTGTTCGCCTAGTAGCTTTTGCGTATCAATCAAGTCCTGTAGTTGGAGTGAAAATACTTGGGAAAATTCTGGTAAAATAGCTTTATGCTATATTAGAATAGACACTTCCGCCACAACAGCGCCATCTTAGATATTCATTGCGCAACAGGGTATGCTTGATGAAAATGCTTTGGCTTGAATTTATCCCGTAGATTTGAAATCGTTTTTCAATTTGCGAAACTTTGATAAACTGATAATTCCCCACATAGGATATATTATATGATTGATTATACTGTAAAATCGGCTTTTCCATAATCCCAGTGTCATATCTATCATCCATGATCTATGATGTTTATGCGCAACAGGGTATGCTTGATGAGAATGTCTCGACTTGAATATTTCCCGGAGATCTAAATGCCTTGAAATAGTTTATAAATTTGCGTAGATTTGTGAAAGTAACATTTCCTAAATAGGATATACAGTATCATAGAATGGATTTTACTGTAAAATCGACGTTCCCATAACCCAAGTGCCATCTATGATCTATCATGTTATGTGCGCAACAGGGTATGCTTGATGAAAACGGCTTGAATATGAATTACATGTGTTTTGAAAAGCGCTTTGGATTTATATTTTATCAAACTGAATATATTGAAAAATGCATGGTTAAAATTTGAACTTAGCAGTCTAGGGATATCCTTTCGCATATTTATGGATGTTCATTTGCG
Organism: Rossiulus vilnensis; assembly: GCA_034700785.1. NCBI lineage: Eukaryota > Metazoa > Arthropoda > Diplopoda > Julida > Julidae > Rossiulus > Rossiulus vilnensis. The sequence goes on from JAQIXS010002723.1 coordinate 18,920, forward strand.
TGAATTAAAAACACCATCAGAGGCAACTTGCGTTTAAAAATAAAGCTTTTGTTCTTTAATAGTCAAGATTCAGGGACTATAAAGGCCTCCTGAAAATTCCATGCAAAACACGCAGTTATGTGGATATTTAAAAACATGGTATTGCAGAGCTTATTAGACATGAGCTCGTTTTTGCATGTTTTGAACTTTATTAGTGTTGTTATTGTGATATTTTCGGGCAACAAGGTATTTTTAAAAATCGACTCTGACGTCATACAGGGCGTTGGTTATCTGTGTAGTTTGGCATACATATCCTTAATCCCATCTGGGGGACCCTACACATTGGGGGCAAAAATCTCTAAACAGGTGGTGAAAGGAAGCAATTATGCATGACAAAAAATTAACAAATTCGGAATTATTTTGACATTCTTCACAACACAAAACGACATCAACACACTTGATTAATTTAAGGCACTGTTCATCACACAAAACATGTTACAAGCTGGGATTTTTCTAAAAAAATTTCCAGGCCTAAACACATTCATGATCGTGCAAGTAGGCCTATCTGGTTCCAATTTAAATTCAATTTTGGTTAATAGGGCAATTTTCGTTATACTAGGAGTCGTCTCAATTTTTAAAATAAATGTTTATCTACAGAACGCTTTTCACGAATGAAAGGTATACATTTTTTAATCAAAATTATTCGTTTTGGGATTGGACTCTACAACAACAAAAATGGGGCTCTAGGAGGTGCTGTAATTTTGAAATGTGTCTAGATCGCAAGGAATCTGTTCTGTCATGGTCACCAATGGGACCAAAGAACATATCTGGCCTCATCTTTTTACATATATCGATTAAATCAGTGAAGATCCAGGAAGGAATAAAAGGGTGGAAGGGTCATACACTCTAGAAACAAGAGACTACTTAACAAAAAAAACGTTTTGATATTATTTTTCACATTATTGTTGAGAAAACTTAAAAGAAAGCAATGCAATTCATTATTGGAAGCCTGACGAGAAGTCCACATGTCCTTCATTATCAATAGGTCTAAAACATTAACAGAACAACTTACTTTGAAATAAATTAATGTTGATACCGCTAGCGTTTTTCGAAACGATTAATAAATCGTAACTATTCTAAATTTTTGAGAGAAATATGTAGTACAATTTATTACTTGTGATCTTGATTTTCTAAGATTCTCACCTCTGGCACTGACATTTTTTCGAAATCATTCAAAATCATTTTTGGAAGTATCGCAGGAAGTGAACTAACAATACATTATTTCTGATCTAGCTTTACAAAAAACCTTCCTACAATATTATTAGTATTTCCAAATTAATTGAAAAATTAAAAATAACTGATTATTTGAGGCCTTGCTTTTGAACAAATTTGCAATCCGCATGCTTTTCATTCTTAATAATTCTAAAAATAATGAAAGTAATATTCACGTTTCAATCAATTAGTTTTGGTCATGTTTGTCAAGCGGGTTAATTTGTTTTCATTTTTCTAAAAAAAAATTTTGAGGAAAATATGGAGTAAAATCCATTATTTTTCATTTTGCTTTTCAAAAAATCTCGCTTTTTGCATTAAGGATGAGCCGAAAATGTACCCACTATGCAAAAAAATACAGTTTTACTCTAAATACTTTATTTGTAATTTAAAAATCTCCTGCTTATTTGTATAAAATTAAATAAAACGGTGAATGCAAGCTGCATTTTTTAACTTTTTTTGGAAAATTGTTGCCACGAAATACGATTAAATACGAATGAATAGCACATACACAAATACTAATAAATAGAAATTGCAGTTTTGAAAGTAAATTAAGGTTTTGACACCGTATTTATAATTGTACTGTTACCTTGAATTTAAAGTGAAAAAAACCTTATGCAACCATCTATGCAGTTTTATTAAGAGAAAAATCTGGGTTTTTTCCAAGTTTAACTTTTTTTATACATATATGGAACATTTTCAAGTTAGAAAACATACCGGAGACCCTAGTGAACGTCCAATTCTGCACTAGGGAAAATTAGTTTACCAATTATCATAAGTATTTCAAGCAAAAATGTGTCCATTTATTGCATGGTGGGCATCCCTTTGGGTCAGCCGTAATTCATTATTGACGACGTTCCAGATCATTCTAAGCAGAAAAATTCCTAAAATGGTGGCGACACATGTAAATTAAGAACCCTTAGTATTACTACCTTCCAATCCTGAACACAGCACTGGACAGCATGTTATAGTCATGTGACACGTGGTCCACGATATAAAGACACGGAACCCCGAAAAGAGTATCCAATAAGAATATTTCACTACGTTTACATGCAACTTTTAAAGCAGTCCTACCGAGAAGCCCTTCAATCCAACGCAGGATGGCGTGAGT
>JAQIXS010002724.1:0-21273 GCA_034700785.1 Rossiulus vilnensis
TGAAAGCACAATCAATGTTAAGAGCAAACGTGGTTTTCTGAATTATTGAATAAGGTATGGACCCACATAAACAAAAAAAGCGATATTTCTCTTTATCTTCATGAACAAAAGAAGTTCAGAAAAAGACGTCCATTGCTCTTCGGTTAGGATAGTTGATTTGTGCAATGTGCTTGAATCTTCGCTCCAAGTTCAAAGTACTAGTATTGACACAAAATCAACACATTGTTTCCGGAGAGCACTATTGCGTGACGCTGCCAATGTTTTTTGACCCACTCCAACCCCCTATGAAGGCAAATGCACTCCACTACAAATTGGTTTCGTCCTGAATGACTCAAATTAATTAGAAGCTTGTTAAAAAAGAGGCCACTAGCCAATATTAAAAGTATTCATCTTAATTATTTTGGCAATATGTACATTAGTACCTCCGCAAAACGTATTAGTTTCTTATTTAAACGGTTCTGTTCGGGATGTCAAAAATTGCGGGTGGGGGAAATCGTTAGGAGCAGTCGATGGATGAGTAAGTGCTTTTAAGAACGCCTGAGGTCAGCTGCGATCACAAGGGCGTCGGACTTAATGGCAAGGACAAGTGAAGAGTGGCAAAACGGAGTGCAAGCAAGTACAATCCATAGGCTTTTAAGTGTGATTAATGCTAAAATATTAAAGAGAACGCTAATGGAATAATTGCTCTCCATATAGAAACACCACAGGGTAACCCCAACGCTACTTCCGTCGTTTTACTTTCTAACGATATTAAGTGGACAAAGTGTATTTCTTACTTTCTAACGATATTAAGTGGACAAAGTGTATTTCTATGATGAAGGTGGGAAAAGCCTAAATTTCTTTTGTCCCTTCTTGATTTGCTTCAAACACTCAAAAAGTCAAAGAATATTGCTACCCTATTTCGAATCCTTACAGCGTGGGCCGCGTGCTGGAACTCTAAATGGTGCAGCATAGAGCTGCTATAAAATTCATCACTGGTAAATACCAGCGAGATGAGTATTTCCCAAATGATCAAGGATCTCAAGAATAGACTTATTGCATGGGTTGATGGATTATACCCCCTACCACATAGCATATCTTTGCTGACAGTAGGGTATTGAGTTGAAATGAATCACATCTCCTTTAAAGTCCCGCAAAAGTGTTGCATCCAACCTTGATAGAAAAACAGGAAGCTTGATTACCTGATCCTATATTAATGACATCCAGAACTTTTTCGAAGAATCCTCCTAGGCCTACTTCTGCAAAACAACCACAGTTGATATCATCTGTAACTCCAGTGATTTCTTTTTTCTACTCCACAGAAACTCGTCGGGAAAATTCTGCTGGACGGCTCCAAGATCCGGGTGGCAGCGAAGGACGATAAGCAATTCGCCTTCAGCATCGAGTCCAAGTCCGGCCACCGAGTTTACTACATCCAGGCAGAGGATGAGCTGACACGAAACAAGTGGATGCACGCCATGTGCTTCGCTAAGTTCTCGTATGGCGCCGTAGAAAGCAGCTCGCTCTGCACCATATCATGAGGCTGGGGGCGCCAGTCTTTCTAGTTCACATTCCGGTCACGCCACCATGGCGGCGCACCACTGGTCCGTTTGTAAATAAGTTCGGTAGCTAGATGATACCAGTTGTTTATTTTCCAGTCATTAGCGTTGAATGCGTGAGATATTTTAAAAGGCAGCGCTGCGGGCGCGACGGAGATTATGTGCTGTTAAGCGGGCGGAGGTTTGCCAAGAATATTAATAAAGTTTTACTACAAGTTTGCATAATTACCAAACACCTGCGTCAGAATTTGCTTCAGTTCGGCACAACGACTCGGGTAATTAAATATGTATAAAACTAAAATAGTTGAACATCTTGAAAGAATCAAGGCCCCAGGAAGTTGAGTTTTGTATCTGGTAGGTTTGCAGCCTTGGCTTCAAGTGCTTATCCACCATCTATTGCGTAGCTGAACAACGTTGACAGCCTTACAAGGATGTAAATTATGTTAGTATACCATTCAGTTCTTGTTGTACCTTCCCAGAAGTTGTTAAGACTGCCATATCTGCATTCAATGCTATTTCCAAAAGGCGTGTCCTTTTTTCTGAAAAATCAGCTTGTCAAGACGTCATATTCATGCATTGAGAGATTTCATTTTTTTCATTAAACCTGAAACCTGCAGCAGTGAAAAATTACTTCATTAAATTCACTTCAGTTTTGTTAATACCTGTATAGCAAGTTATTTTTTGTAAATGCAATCAGGTAGTGACAAATCCACTGTATAATTGGAGTTAAGAAATTTGACTTCCTATTATTATTATTAATTTGGCTTAATGTCAGTTTTTAAAATTGCTTATATATTAAAACGTTACTTCTTCCTTGTTATGATTTTTTTAAGTCACAAATACAACAGCAAAAAAAAATATAATGCAAGATGTTAGATATCATAACACTTTGGTTTGGCATAATTTCAGTAAATTTATTTACTTATTAGGAAAGTTGTGCTGTCAATCTCTAAAATGTTCTATTTTATGTAATACCTAGCCTGTTTCATTCATCTTTTACATCGTACAGCATTTTTAAAGACTATCAATTTGCAATACATTTTACAAATTGTTAAGGGGAAATAGAAGGGAAGGGTTCTAAGATTAAACAGTTATACTTACATTTAGGAGCATGCTAGCTTCCTCATTAACGTGCTACTTGCCCACGCCTGTAGAGAACTTGTTCGTGGGAGGATAATTCGGTTCCCACCACTTGAATCACGTGATTCCATGACCCGAAAACGGAAGGCAGTAATATGACCTTTTAAAAGCATCATCTTTCATTGAATTGAAAAATAAACTGAAAAGAAAATTAACACTTGACAAATCCTGTACTACTAACAAGATATTTGGAAAGAATGCATTCAGTTGTAAAATAAACTGCAGTTAAAGTAAAGCTGATATAATTGTGAATTAACTGTAGTGTAGTGTTTAAAATATTTTAATTTTTGAACAGACATTGAGCAATGATTAGTTAACTGCAGAATATTTTCTTGGTTCTTGCCTACTTACGAGTGCTAAAGAATTTCAGATAAATCGAAGCTTTAATTTTCTCTCACTTTTATTTCAAAAGGGTGCAGTTTCACTTCAAAGTCCAATAAACGTCTCATTTTCTTCAAAATTTAAAAAGGTTCATTTTCTTCCAAAAGATAAAATAAAAATCCTATTTGCGAAACAAATAATGGCAATATTAACAACAATGAGAATAACAATAAATCAAAATATACAAACGCAGGTCAAAGCAAACGACAAAAGTCTCCTTTCAAACAAAAAATTAAAAAATTGGTTTTACCAAATATGGCCAACAAGGTTTTGTCCGCAAAACCAACTTTCAACAGATACATCTATCCTCAAAACTTAGTCTAATCTGTCGAAGTTTCTACACTAAAAAAATCCATAGGTTTCATCTTTCCCAGTTCACAAATCATGGAGATTCCAAAACACGGGCAACACGAAGGCTTCATGTTTCAATCAAGTGATTTAAAAGGCAGGGGATTCATTGAAGAACTACAAAGACTCACCTTATGAATTGCATGCGTTTGAATTTAATTTTCCATACGAAATGAAATGATTGAATATCATAATCATTAAAAATATAATCAGTGCAAGGTTCAACTTGTCAAATACATAACGTGTCACCCTTTCAGTTTTTCCGAAAGTCAACAAATATAAACTTCACTTTCCAAACTAAAAGTAGTACAATGAAAACATGGAAATGAAATTGAAGGAACTGCGCCATTTCAGATCGAAAAGCATTATTTTCGTTAATATTCTTAACTATATTAATCACAAATTTAATATTTGACTTTAATAATTCATCCTGGAAATTAATACTTCGCACAAAAATATGACAGTGTTTATAATTTTCCGTTAAAATTGAGAAAAATTGGCCAAAAAACATGGAAAATGCTATTAGAAGATCACAAAGATGGCCGAACGGGCTCTCCTGACCTGCAGCAACAATTCCTTCAATCTCAAAGTAAGAAATAATAATCTTAGCCAGTAACAAAATATCGGAAAATGCTGGACGTATTTTGGCACAAGTTCGGCGCCTTACAATCGACAAATTACAATTTGAATTCAACATTGGAAACGTGTTACCTTATAAAGGGTTACTTCACTTGCCGCAGGGATTCAGCGGAAACAAAAAAATTCCCAGTTCCGACTAACAAGTTCTAACAGGTCGCCACAATCTTAAGTCTAAAAAAACGACTTCCTGGCTTCTGCACCTCCGCAGTATCCTAATTTCTGCAGCTTGAGCAGGTGCAAACTCTTGAGAACTTTCAAGTCAACTTCAGCATTGATGGCAGCCAGTTGGACAGCATGATGGTGCAATGAAAAAAGAGCAAAACAATGACCAGAAGTTAGGCCACAGGCAGGATGCAAGAAAAATGGACATAAATAAAGGTGAATATGGGTGATGGTAGGTCTGAAGCAAAATGAAGAAATGGGATGTTAAAAGTCGGACTTCAAACTAAAATGCTGATCAGAACAGGAGGAAACTATAAGGAATCAAACTTAAGTACTGCAATTCTAGACTAATTAAAAATAATATTGCGGTGCAGATTTGCTGCCATCACAACAACAGCTAAAAGCAAATTTAAACTTCAACTTCATTCTTTGTATCCAATTGCACACAAATTGTCCTACCAAGCACTGCATTTTCAGAAAAATCCAGGCGTTAAGTGTCTAGCATCAAATGTCGCTGTCGCAGGCCAGTGTGGCTGCCAAGGAAACGCTAAACATGGCATGCCCCATTTCCTGATGCACTTCTTTTTGGATTCTTGCCATACAATGGTGATTTGAGAAATATCTGAGCCTGAGGTGAGCAATCGCAACGACAGACGTGCACGTCTGGATGCTGCGAGTCTGGTACGAGCCACACCGTGCTTTGCGAGGCTCTGCTGGAGGAGAAAACTATGTACATCGTCAAGATGCCAACATCCGAAAATGAAAGATCTAACAAAAAAAGGGGCCATAATAAACCAAGAAGACGAGAGAGTGATTTCAGCAGCCATTGTTTCCTAAAATGCATTACATCTCTCTTTATGAGTTAAGCAACCCCTTAAAGGTGCTAGCCATACTCGTACGCTTTCATATTGAGCGATCTGAAAATTGGCACATGCTTTTAACTTTGTTGAACAATATATTACACAACAAAGCTATACAATTTTCTTTCATCTTTACCGACACCTGATGGATGACATGACACGGGGATTATGAGGCTGGGGTTCCCAGCACGTCTTGCATGTAGCTCATAGTTTAACCAAAGTGTAGTTCACACTGGGAAACGTATTCTCAAATGTTCCTCAATTACCTGGCATTAACCTGCGGGGAGATACAGGACTACAGCCCTCCCCAGGAGACGTCTGTCGTTCCTGTCACAATAAGGAACACTTGGTCACTCAGTACCCAGGCCAGTCCAAGCACTCTGATGCTAAGTAACCAAGAGACGGTCGAGGGTACGTTTCCCAGTGTGAACTAGTCTTAATTCCGACCAAATGCATGGCTGTGGAAATCACCATCCCTCCTTCAGGTTCTGTATGTCCAGCAACTTGAGGACTCTTTGCGTAAAAATAAAAAACATTCCTGGAAAACAGTGCTTCGGGGATTAACGATAGCACCAAATGTCAACGGCCATACCACATTGAAAATAAGTTCTCGTCCGGTAGTATCGCCCAATCCCGTTAGGTGGCGGGCGTCTCGCGGTCGCCCTCATCGGAGAACACCATCGTTGTGGAGCTCGTGGCAATGGACACGTGCCTGGGGCTGGGGTCAATGCTGCCGGTGGGCAGGCTCACCTTGCGACTGGACCTGACGGCCAGCGTGGCCAACCCGGGCTCGCGCTCGGAGCATACGACGGAAAGGCTTCCGGAGCGCTGCCGGTGGCCCTTGGAGTGCGTGCTCATCTTGTGCTTCTGGTAGCGGTGCCCGCTGACGGCCAGCCAGTCCGGGATCTTGCCGAGCACCGTGAGCGGTTCCAGCTCGTGGTTCTCGTTGGGGTTGCTGGGAGGCGCCGGGAAGCCGATGCTGGACGTGGACATAGTGGACTCAGATAGGGCGTAGCTGTACACCGTCTTGTCCACGTGGGCCGCCGAGGCCGTGCAGCACTCGCAGCTGGGGTAGCGGAACTGGCCAAAGTTCTGCTGCGGACCGCACAGCCGTAGCAGGGCCTGGAAGAACAGGGTGGAATAGAGCCAGCTGGTGGTCATGAGCAGCATGACGAAGGTGCCTATCTGGATGTAGCCGAGCACAGTGGAGGGCAGCATGAACAGGCCTGCCAGGAAGGTGGTGAAGGCAGCCATGGCGATGGGGTTGCCCACACGCGCGAGCGAGAATACCACAGAGGCCTCGCGCTCCTGTTCCGGGCACAGCTTATAGATGACGCCGTAGTGCAGGGTGAAGTCCACGGCCAGGCCGATGGCCACTGACACAGTCACCGACTCGAGCAGGTTGAGCTTCCAGCCGAGCAACACCAGCGTGCCCACCGTCACGAAGATGATGCAGGCGATGGTGAGGACGGCGTAGAGCGTGATGAGCAAGTTGAGCGTGGTGAGGAAGAGCACCACGAAGGCGATGGCCATGGCCACGCCAATGGCCATGACGGTGCCGTGCGCCAGGCTGTCCTGCAGGTCGTACACGTCCAGGAAGCTGACGAACCAGCCGTTGCGCACGCCCGCCGGGGCCGTGGCCAGCTGCTGCTGCACCCAGCCTTCCACCTAGATCAACAGCAAGAAACAGATTAATGCGACTGTTGGGAGGTCTGAGCCAAAAGGATGCCCACCATGCTGCAAAATTCTCACATTTTTGCTTCAAATACTTATTATAATTGCTAAATCTATTTTTTCCTGAAGAACTGGTCGTCCGCTAGGGTCTGTATTATATTTGTAATTTTAAAATAACCCTTTATTTATATATATGTGACCCAAAATAAATGAAAGCGGTATTTTCTTCTTACACAATGACATGCATATTATGAGACAGCCTCTCATCCGTTTGAGTTAAGCATGAAGAAGCAGAAAGATTGCACATTCCCACTTCAAATACTTTTGCAAAACTCAGACCCTAGTGGACGACTAATTCTACATGGAAAAATGTGAATTTAGCAATTATATTGAGTATTTGAAGTAAAAAGTTTTATTTTGCATGGTTATTCACTATTCCCTGAAAATTCCATGCCGTTCCAACTGCCCTGACAATTCCAGCTTTACCAAGTTCTCCAGATCTGAGTAATTACGAGCTCTACATAATGCGTGGGAAATTCCACATATCAAAGCCACACGCGCTTTCACGAAGCTCGTTATATTAGTTAGCATGCAAGTCAAGAGATTGGGCAAATAATTCAATCAACCTAATGCCAATAACAATGACATTTCTATCATCCATGACTCCTAAAATGTCAGTAGACACGTTCAGCAACGTGAAAGCAAATACAATACTGATGGTCAATTTCCCCGACTTTTCAAAATAAATCACTATTCCATGTCTTTCCAATCCCCCTTGTAATTCCACCTTTTCGAACATTTCCAGGACTTAAGATATCCTGCTTGTCCCATTTAAAACCTAAGCCGGACACTTAAGACCTGACCCTGGCATAGAGATGCACAGAAAAAAAAAAGAAAATCTCACCCGGGTGACAAACTCGTGCATCTCCTGGTAGGAATAGCTGAAAGAGTAGTTGCTGGAGTACTCGATGACCATGGCCGCCACCCGGCCCGTTTTGCGGGAGAAGCGCGGTCCAGCGACGCCCGGCAGGAAGTAGAAGCGCGGAGTCTGGTACAGCGTCTTCATGGCCTTCTTCAGGCACACGTTGAAGACCTCTTCGGTGAAGGGAAAGCGGGACTTTTCGCAACAGGGCGACCGGTTACGTTCCAGGGGGTCCTCGCAGCGTCTGTTCATCCACTCCTTGAACGTCTCGATGAAGCAGTTGGGCAACAGGGCACCCAGCATGGATTGGTAGAAGCTCTGGTTGCGCAGCTGGCGGCAGAAGCCCAGAAGCCACTGCTGAGAGGCGGGGGCGGCGATGTTGAACGTGTCGTCGAACACCAGGCTGCCCTTGAAATGCAAAGTCGAGGGCGGAAACGTCAGTTACAAACTAGTGTGGAGAAATTCCCTCAATACCCATGAGCTCTGGACGGAAATGAGGCGGTTCATCCATAAACGACATCCGGGAAAGGGGTTTGTGAAAGCTGGACACCACCGGACTGGGGTTCAAGAAAACAGGACGTTCAGATAGTCAGCTGGAATTTCCGAATTTAATACAGAAAGAAATGACTGAACACTGGGTATAAGTGACAGAAAAGTGAAAAATAAGTAATATTTTGCTTTACTGCTGACTGTGTTTATGATAGGTATCACTATCGATGTGAAAGTATTTTTTTTTCCAATCGGACCAGACAGTGTGTCTAAAAATCATGAAAATTCCAAGACCTCCTTTATGGATGACCCCTAAGTCATTTTTTGAGTAAGTGCACGCATAAAATCTACATAACTCAAAATATTGAAAGAATTAGTAAGTCAAAGCCTTAGTATACCACCAACAGAAGGCAAGTTGGATTTGAACTGTAATTTCATTGTAATCCATTTCAGTGGCATACTCAGGGATGGAGGGGGATCACAACTATTTAAAAAAAAAATTGTGGGGGTGGGGAACGTCGTAGGCGAAAATTTTGAAAAATTACATTTTAAATCAATAATTTTAGCCTACAATTGTATGGAAAAATTGCTTGCAAATATCAATATTTCTATTAAATAAACGCCGTAGGCGAAAAAATTGAAAACGTTAGATAACAAATCTTGGGATTGAGCCGAAAATTTTGTACACAATTTTTTATAAATACCATTATTTTTAATAATGAAACGCCGTAGGCAAACGATTTTTATAAAAGTCGATTTAGTATCTGAGATTTTAATTTCGAAATTTGTACAACATTTTTTTACTTTTTTTATAATATATATATATAACAACAGCATGCCATTTGATATCTCGTTTATTCATAAAAAATTTAAATTTAAACGCAACTTATGCGACCTCCGGAAACAGGTGTTTAACTGCAATTTTCAAGGTTTTTTTAAATTAATATCTTTATCAATTTTCAAGTTATCAAAATCATTTTTCTAGAAATAATTCAAAGATTGTTTTCAAATATCAGCTATGAAGGAAATCCCGAAGAGGAAATTAATGGCAAACTGATGGATTTCATTTCACATTTCCATAGGAAATTGGTTTAGAAATATACAATTAAGAACTGGATTAAGGAACCCGGAGGCGAAATTGTTATAAAAGCTACATAAATGATTTTCGGCCACATTTTCTAAGCCTGTTGAGAAATATTTCATCAATTGTGAAACCGTTGAAAACCAGATCACCGATGTTTTAGGAACGTTAATTGAGAAGCTGCCAAATAAGAATGAGATACCGAAATAGGGATTAAGGGCACAACATTAGAAGATAAAAAAGTTCTTAAAGATGGAATAATGGATGGGAAGTGGGAGAAATGAAAACGAGAATAAATTACCAAGGAGAAATGATAAATAAAAACTGGAAGTAACACATTAAACGAAATGTACAATACTTGGAATCTCGACATGCCAATCTTTTCATCCTCTCGAATCGTTACCTTGTCCGCAGGGTTCATGTAGTCGCCATTGTCCACCGGTTGCACACCCCACACAATGCGGATGGGCATCTTGGACATGGCATCCATCTGCATGACCCGCTCAAAGCGGAAGTGCTCCTTGTACACCAAATCGTACTGCTCGAAGGGGTGGTCGGAGGCGAACAGCTGGAACTTGGAGGAGACGGGCAGGCGCAGTTTGGGGTGGTAGAAGACGACGACCACGCCCCCCACGGCCACCATGCCCAGCAGGGAGACCCACAGGTAGCGCAGCTTGATCACGATGCATGGCAGGATCTTCTCGAAGAAGACCCTTGACCAGTCGGTGAGGTGGTAGTGCAGCTTCCAGAGGGCGTTGCACAGCTTGGAGCAAATGTGGTGCTTCTGCAGCTGCCGTGCATACAGGCCAAAGGGTGGGATGCAAACGCAGAGGTTGGAGGAACACCACTTCTCCGCGATGACCACCGTGGCTGGAAGCCAGGTTATGGAGAGCAGGAAGTTGGCCAACACAGTAGTTCCAGCAAAAATACTTGACGTAGACAAATGAAATCACATATCATGAACCACATGTACTCAGTTTTCATTAATGTCATGGTTATTGTATGATGTCTTGTATAATCATGTACGATGACTTGTATGATCATGCTGAATACATTTTGCATTATGGCTTATATCATCATGTTGTCGAAACTACTCGAGTAGAATGTCAGCCGTTCCAAAATACGCCTAGTAGAGATTTGCATTAGAACTACGGAATTTTCGCGAGAATGAACATATATTGAAAAAAGAAGGTAAATCTGTAAAGTTTTCGCTTTTCTGAAGTTTCTGAAGTTTTGAATGATGGTTCCATGTAAAGAAGCAGGCCATAGAAATATTTTTCTGTTCTCTAAAATTTTCCAATTTACTTCAACAAGCATTACAAATCAAAATCGGAGAAACATATTAGCAAACATTTCTAGTTAACTCATGACATTTTAACGGATTTTGAAAAACGAACTGAGAAAGTAGAAAAACCAAAAACGAATTTTCTTTGCAATTTCTTTGGACGGAGCTACTTTTATACATTTTTTGTAGTTCTGTTATGATAATGGTTGCTAATAAAACAAAATGCCAAAATGAACCCAATGAAATATGGGAATGACATCTCAAATTGTGAAAAATTTCAGGGGTCGTAATTTCAAAAATAAAATATTCTTGGTAAGTAATTTTAACTACCTGAAGCATCGAATGGCCGTGATGTCGCTGACGTAGCTGGCGTAAAAAGCACCTGCAGTGGTCAAGCTGGTGACGAACATGGAGAGGATGGAGTGCCGCAACGTGTCGTTGACCAGCTTGACCAGAGTACCGTTGTTCTTTTCGGATTTGGCGCACGCCCATACTTTGCAATAGATAAAAGCATCATCAGCTCCGATACCTAAACGAATAGAAAATAACGTAAAATTCTTTGACTTAATCTAAAAATGCACTCCTATTCGCGTATCATGCTGTCTTTTGAATTAATTTTGCATAACAGAAAATAGGCAAAATATTTTGATTTTTATAAGCATTGTTGAACAATAACAACATAAACAGAGACATTGTTGACCAGAGATGATTTTTTTGCAATCAATATCTAAATGCTTTCCTACCATAATTTCCCAATAAACAAGTTATGTTTTCGATGCAATTATCAAGTGTTTCTCAGTAGCAATCCTTTATAAATAAGTAATACTTCTAGGAATTGGGCAAAAACTTGACGTTTTTGTGCAAGAAATAGGGCTGTGGGAAGTTGTGTCAACAATTTATGGTTATTTTAAGATTGATTCTGCATGCTGAAAGTTCTCAGAAAGTTCAAGAACATTTTTTGCACGCTGAGAATGTGCTTTGAATACCCGAAGATGACCCATGAATTTTTCAAATTGCACTTTGAATAGAGAATATTCTCCAAAAATGATACAACATTCTCAAAAAATGTGAGATCTGAAAAATCTATCCTATATCTTTGAGGATTTGGAACGACCTGAGAAGCGAAGATCACTACAAAAATCACTTCATAACATTTACTGAATATGCTTTGTGGAAATCTTTGATGCTGACAATATTTTGCCAATCCCATAACGCCTAAAAATTGAAACTGACCACCAATTCCCAGTTGCTGACCATCAATAACACATCCAATTATCAATTCAATTCGTTAGCCTACTTTAAGCAAATAAATGCCACGTGGTAGGGGGTGAAATCCATATGCCCAATTGTGTGATCACAAACACCACTGCTAAATTAAATTTCTCACAGCTTACGGCTATCCTTTGAAAAACAATTCCAACACCTGATGTCATGCAATTTCGCAAATATAAGACCAATAATACGAATCCGAATAAGCTAGTAGATCTCAGATCATACAAAGGGTGCAAGACCTTACCGATGATGATGACGGACGTGAACAGGTTCATGAACGGGAAGAAGTTGATCTTGAAGACGAGGGTGTAGAGGAAGTAGGCGATGCCCAGCGAGAAGCCAATGGCCACCACGGTCATGAGAGTAATGAAGAACGAGCTGGTGTACAGCCACATAAAGACGAGGATGACGGCGCCAGCCAAGCCAATGAAGAGCATGTCGTTGATCAGGTATTCGTTGAAGAGCACATTCTTGAGGCCAAGCTCCATGGCCACGATCTCGGTGACGCCGTCTCCGAAGCCTGTCCTCTGCAGGCCCTTGTAGTAGGGCAGCACGGCCTCGGAGCAGGCTACGGGCAGGAAGACCATGGCGTAGGTGAGCGAGCGGTTGGGGTTGAGGAAGCCGGTGTCGGCGAGGTAGTACAGGATGTTGTAGATGGCGTTGTGGCGGTAGCAGTGCTGGGGGATCTGGTGGCAGGACTGCTGCCGTTCCTCGCAGTCCGAGCGCAGTTCCAGGTTGTAGTAGAAGGCGGAGCACTCGCGCAGTGTCTTCAGCACTGCTTTGACGTCTGGCGGAGTGATGTCCTTGCACGAGGTGCGGTTGCTGAGCAGCGCCACGTAGTTGCCAATGGACCAGGTGCGACAGCACTTGTCCTGCCTGGTCACCTCGCAGAAGTCTGCGAAGTGCGGGGCGGCCCTCAGCGCACTGGCCTCCAGCCTGCACATGGACTTGAGCGCCTCCGCTGTGAACAGGTTGCGGCTGCGCACCGAGCGGAAGACGACGTGGGCGTACTCCATCACTGGAAC
The DNA here is from genome assembly GCA_034700785.1 of Rossiulus vilnensis. Taxonomy (NCBI): domain Eukaryota; kingdom Metazoa; phylum Arthropoda; class Diplopoda; order Julida; family Julidae; genus Rossiulus; species Rossiulus vilnensis. Next base: position 12,817 of record JAQIXS010002724.1, read on the forward strand.
ACGAAAAGTAGCAAACGTTAGGCGGTGTTCCAAAGTTGAGGGTTGGGGAGCAGAAGGAAAATAAAAACATCTCGGATATTTTAAAATTAAAGGGAACGCCGTATGTGAAGTGCATTCCTTCAAGGCTCAATTTAAATTAATTCAACTCAATACCCTACTGCCAGCAAGGATTTGTCATGTGGTAGAGCGGTGTAATCCATCAATCCAATTTATAGGTTAGATTCCATCGCACTATTGTGGACACCAACATCATTGCTTAAATTGAATTTTTTGTGTACCTTACGGCTAACCTTTGCAAAAGAATTCCTGCGTCAATTGTCATGTAAAAAATAAGACCAACAGCATGGATCCGAACGTGCTCGGAGTTCCTTGAGTGGGTTGCAATGAAGGGGTCCATCACCATGGTGGCTCTTAGAATTAGTAATATCGAAGGGTATGCTGCTGAGGGCAATATTGTTTTTGGAAACCACGATCAGAAATATGGGATTATGAAAATAATTCGATTTGCATGACCTAAATCCCACAGATCATTAAAGTTGCAAGTTTAGATCCGCCACTGATCCTATCGAACTAGAAAAATAGGACGAACTAAGGCCTACCGCAAAAAAAATTTAAATTGCGCACAATTAAAATTGAAGAAAAAATAATTCATAATTTGGAACTTTTCCCACTGCGAAATAAATCGTCAAATCGAGGATCTTCATATAACCACTCATTAAAAAGTTCAATCAATCATGATATGCCAGACAAAATATTTTCTGAAAACGGGTTCATAAATAAATGATTCGGTGCACTTTACGTAAATTTGTCAGTGTACTGATAATGGATTATACGCCATAAGCGAACCATTTTAGGAAATAAAGCTCAGATATTGGGGTTTGAAGTTGAAAAATGTTAAGGGATTGGTAGGATGACCTAGAGCGTCCCTAGTGGTAAAAATGCATAGAAACTGAAATGAAATCCTTTATTTGTGAACTCGGTTTTTTCAAAAACACTATAAATAACTACGCTAAAAAAAGTGGCTGTAGGTTATTTAAATATATTGCAGAGATGCTCATTGCTATGATTTGTGTATATCTCGAAAATAATAGAAATACCATAAGGGTGTCCATAAATTATAAAATATAGATGTAGCTAGATTCCAGCTCCAAAGAGGGGAAATAATAAGATTAAAGACATTTCAACCATGTCAGAGACACTTAATAAACCCTCGAAAAAAATATTTTTTCTCCCCATGACAAAGCAAAATAAAGAATGAAATGCATCATCAGCACCAAGATTTTTGCTTACTCGGATTTCCGCAGAAAAAGCCGTTGTTGGAATCATTCCCGAATACGTGTTCCTGTTCCGGTCGCCACTTTGGCTTGCCTCCGTTCTCCAACTTGATGATTTGCTCATAGTTGTCCTCTTCAGGGGCCAGCAGGTGAGGCTGCGACATTGTCCTGATGGTAATGTTTTCGCCTCGGTCCGACATGTTGGGAATGCGGAAGTTCTCGACGATAGCGTCAATCTACAGAACATGAAAGAGTAAAAAGTTAAGTTGGAATGCCCTGGTAGGGAAGTATCGTGGTTCAGTATTCTGGTTGCGATCGACTAGATTGCCAGAGGCACCGCTGTCGCTGCAATGCCCATCCATTTAACTCATATTCTAAACTGATATAAATCAATCAATACACAGCTACAAACAAAAAAAAAGAAAAGAAAAACTCCTTTGTCATATTTATCGTTCTGATAAAAAAAATGATTGTCCGTTCTCTGACATATCGAAAATGCAAGATATTTATGATGAGATTATGGTCGAGATTGCAGAAAAACCTGGATCGTTCCAAACTAGTTTATATCATTGAAAGAGAATTCACCATCGCCCCAATATTCTTGCGCATCATAAAAAACAATAGGATTATTAGAAAATCAAAACTGCTAGAAGAAATATACAAACATGGGAAATGGATTACATAGTTGATAATCCTGCGAAGATTATACATGTACCTTTAACTATCAAAATAATGTGAACATTAGAAATATTTTGAGAAAAATTCGTAAAGATTTCAGATTTTGTCAAATTAAGGAAACCTTGAAAAATTTGGAGGGCAACTGAAAAATGCAACATAATTTTGAAAGATGCTGGATACTTGTGAACAAAGAATAAGCAAGAAATTCACAAAATTCACAAAAAAGATATTCAGAATACATGTAATTATTATTTTTGCATACAATGTGGGAAATCGCGATTTTTAACATCATTGGCTGGGTCAGTTGATTACTTATCAATCTTGTAAAACGTAAGAAAATATAGGATAAGCTTAAAAAGGCTGCTTTAAAAGCAAGACAAGAACTAAATAGTTCACCTTTGGTTCTTTGCTAAAACTACTTCGGAAAAAAATAAAAATGTGTGATGTGGGAGATCTAGCATTAGCTGAGTTCATCTCGTAAATTATTGGTATTTTATATTTACGTAAATGTCAGAGAGAGAATAATTGGGTTAAGTGGTCAATAAACAAAGATGGGAAGTCTCAAAATCAATCGAAATTTCAAGTTCGATTTTGAGATGATATTTTATGGAAAATATCAAAACAAGGGATAAAGTGCAAACAAAACAGATCGCTTCGACGACATTCCACGATTTGATGTGTCCAGGGTGTCTACTAACTTCCGGAAACAAAACTTCATACGTTTTCAGGTTTTCCATGGTGATATTCTTATTTTTCCAGGTTCATAAAATAGTTTAATGACTAGTTTTAACGGTGGTAACAAATGCATCATTGACAAGACGAATCGCATGAAAGCTAGGAAATCGTTCCAAAATAATAATTCATTGTTGGGAATGGTGCAATTGTTATTAGCATCAGTTTTTGTGCTGAATTTCAGAATTATATTTAAAAATAAATAAAAACAGAGGTCTATATTGAAAAAAATCCCTGAGATTTCCAGGTATTACAGGGTGAGTATAAAATTCCTTGAGTTTTCCAGGTTTGTAGACACCCTGTTCAGCATTCCATTAATAATAATAATAATAAACAACATGACATTGATAACAGCAAATTCCATTGGATGGTGCTGCTTCGTAAGAGCGCACAACAGCATTCAGGACAATAACACTTCAAGAATTACTATGTTTTGTCAAACAGACGTGGGTGGTTTTACTTTCCATAAAACTGGAGGAAACGAGAAGAATAGATGAACAAAAATTCCTTTCTCTGAGCCGATTTGAGAAAAAACCGGAACAATAACAAAGAGGCATAAAACCATGGAACCAGCAATCATAAGCACGTGGATTTCCTCGCCAAGAATATCCGGCTGGATACAGCCAGCACCGCCCACGCGGACCCAAAATAGCCAGGTTTGAACCCAGAAAGCTCTGCGCGGTGTCTCAGCTACCAATGACGTCACTACGGGACTCAAAACCGGAAGCCAGCATGATTCGCGATCAAAAAACGCGCATCAGAGCTAAAAAACGGAGCCGAAATCCGATCAATTTGGCCTCGTTCAAAGCGAGCAGAATTTCTAAGAACAATGGCCCAATTTCCAGAAGTAAAAAAACCGCACGAAAATAAATAAGCGTTGCGCAACGTTAAGTGCCCATTAGACTGGGAAATGGAAGAACCATTAAAATCCGCGGAAAGCTTTGTTTTTCCGGAAAAAATCGATGCGATTGGCGGGGCCCTGGGCGATGAGCAGCCGGGCCTAAGCCTCACTTAGTGAAATTACGAACAAAATCGAATTAATGACGAAATCGTGTTCGTCCTTTGCTAGACAACCATCGCATCGTGCAATCCCGATGCCGATCTGTATTTTGCCGAAAAAAATAGAGGTTTAGGGAATGTAAAATTGCGGGGATAAACGAGCCTCGAGATCCGGGAGAAGTGGTCCTGGAAAGCAAATAATCGCAACTCAAACAAGGGAATCTACTAAGCAAATGACTTTGCGGAGTCCGTGGAGAACGATATAGCAACCATCCTGAAGGCAGGAGAAACTTGAATTTCACTGACAGGGACTTTTCATGAATCTGACAGATGTTATTAAAAAAATATAACGTTTTGTTACACACTTCTTGTAGACACGACCAAAGACAACTAGTCTGTTCAAAACCAGAATGTGTTTTAGGGGCTAACCTCAAGGGATGTCCTGATATGCGTAGGCCTACGTCATTTCCGCATTTGATGGACTATCACTCAAAATATCAAGTGCGCACGTCTCAATAATTAATGGGTATCATTTCGTTTGGCATTTTAGCTCAGGTGGTAGTGAAAACAACACTAAAACCGAAATAATTTCAATCCAGCCTTAGCGATGCCCAATTTGCGTACGAATTTGACAACCGCAAAACTAAAAAATATATTTTTAAAAGGCCAGAAATAGTGAATTAAAAGCCATTATTATGCTTTAGCGATATAATAATGAAGGGAATGCAAGTGGCATCTTCCATTTTTTTAAATGATGCTCATGAGCAATGCATTTTGGTGGGTAATTTTACTTCGGGAAAACTAATGATTAGGTTAGTTATAAGGGATATGCACATGTATCCCTTCTATTCATTTACCAATTTAGGAATACAATTATTATTATTATTATTTAGGGTCTGAAAACTCACCGGTGGCATCGTGACGTCCACGCTGTTCCCTTGACTCCACTTCTCCGTTCCGTTTGAGGACGTCGTCTTCTTCTTGCTCTTCATGCCATATCTCCGGTGAATTTCGTCTTCGTTCGGATTCATCGTCAGGGGTCCTGGAATCTTCGTTGCTTCCATGAAGTTATTCCAGGCAGTTTCGCGCTGGGCCAAAACAGTTCCTCTCGATTCGAAACCCTGAAAAATAAACAGAGAATATATTTTTAATGAGAGATCCCTTAACTTCCTTAACGATAACATCAACCTTCGCAAAGTTTGCCTTTGTCATAAATTCTTAAGGGGTTCCATTAGGTCGTCCCAAGGACGTACGAGAACATTTTAGGGAGATGTTGAGATGGAAATGCAAGAATACTTGCATATTTTATAACGAAACGCGTTGGGCAATGTCAGCAAACGAAGATACATTTTTAAAACCACTGGGAATTTTTTTTGGTGACATTTCAGGTGATTTTTTAGGAAATTTGACCCTTACGATTCGTTACATGTGAGATTGCTACAGTTGCGCACATCTCGTCTATAACAATGAGTCACCATAAAAATGTGACAACGTCAAAGAAAGTAGCGCCCTCGTCTGATCTGGAAACGTACTGTAAATTTGTGTGAATTTCAGCGAATCCGAAAGTTACATTCAGATAAAAAAATAACTATCTTATACATGTGTGCTCAAACAATGAAGTGCAAGTAATGCTTGCCTTGCTTATTTATACATGTACATGTCGAGCATGACCAAGTCGGACTGACATTCCAGTATCATTGCGATTTTGTTTAAAAATAGAGGACGTTGCACACATATCGCGACCTTCAAGTTAAGGAAAGGACAGATGAAGCAAAAGATTAAGCAATATTTTTGCATCCAGATTCTTAAATTTCACGCTAATAATCTGCTATATGGCGTATGCATATCTTGTGGAGGCATGCTTGACTTTCAATTCAGGGCCCTACAGTCCCTTTTGTTAGTAAATAAATGTCATGTACTAAATAAAGGCTTAAGACTGAGCCAAAAGCATGATCACCATGCAATAAAATTACTCGCACATTTTTTGCTTCAAATACTTAAAATTATCAGCCTTAAATTCTTCTTGAAGAAGAAGAACCCAGACACTAAGGGGGGATACCCCTTCTGGCCATTAAATATATGTATAGATGTGTGTTCATCTTAATCATGAGTTATGATGTATGAAAGTTAGACGGTTAGAGCCCTGCCACCCCAGGCGCCTTACGTTGGTCATTACAGGGGCTCAAAACCAGATTAGTTTTGGGGGGGAGGTGTCGTGGCTTTAGCAAAGTTCAATGCTAGCCGATATGTTACCCAAAGCAGTGATTCATTAATGTTAGTAAACAATTCTTTGAAATGTTCAAGGTCGGTAGGATGATATTTGCGACGTATCTTTTCTGCAATGATACTAATTTTCCGAGACGAGCATGAGAAATAAAGGTGGGTACAGTTGGGAGGGGCAGCTCGGCATAGAGGGCATAATTCGGTGATATCCGGTGCAAAAAGGAAATTTTGGAGAAGAATGTGGTACGGACTTGTACGGAGTTGAATAATAGAGCAGGGATTCAGCTTTCGTTTATAATTTCAAAATGTTCCGTTTATTTATTTTAAAAAAAATGTCGAAAATTTGAAAAAAATACGTTATACAACCCGGCTGCCATAAGGAGAAACACGGTATCTTATTTTTTTTTTAAATTGAGCTTATTTCATTTTTGCATATACAGTGGATTATTCCGACCTTTTAGTAGCGTAAAAATGCCGTTATTTGCTCTCTAAACCCGAAATCAACCTTTATAAAACGGCCGCCATACAATGGTTATGAATGGAGAGCAAATCGCTTTACTTCTCATTTTTTAAAAATGTTACCAAATTCAGATACTGTTTCTTTTTGAAGCAGAGAGCAAACTTAATAGACAACCAATTTTACATTGTGGAACATAAAAAGTTAAGAGGCAAACCCCGTTTTCGGAGGAAGGATGTTTTCTTTTTTTAATTTTTGTAATGTTTATTGAATGTTTAATAAATAAATGAGACAATTTCAAAGTACACGTATAAAAATAACACACAACTAGTGAACGACCAACAAATTGAGCAATTATACATGTAATAAGCACTATATTTGAAACAAAAATGTGAGTCATGTTTCGCACAGTGGGCTTCCTTTTGTAACGGAAATGCTTTCCTTTGGAAGCGGAGTTTTTCAAAGTCAGATATAACAACTTAAAAGATTCCATCCGCTTTGGGGACCAACTCACCATCTGTGGATTTTGAAAAGTGGGCAGATCGTTGAGAAGCAAGGAGATCACGATGCAAGAGGCGGCGACTATGGACACGGCAGCGATGACAGAATAAGGACGATGAGCAAGAAGTCGAGCATAACTGCAAAGAAACGAAAACGTTGAATAAGCTAGCATTTTTGTAATTGTAGCAATTTTTGTGGTCAGTCAGTTGTGCACTGTGGTAAATCAGAAATAGCTTGGGCGGCCTTTAACAAGCAGTGATTAACCTTTTTCATTGACTTCAAGTGCACAGCTGACATAAGAACATGGTTTTAGAAGGTCTGATCGCTTCTACCATTACGCCGATTTAAAATTAGTGATGTGAATTTGTACCTGATTGAAAAGTTCAGATAAAACTGACATTGCATTCCATTTTTTTTAAACTATACAATTGTTCATTTAGCTTATAGATTTACCATGTCGTGCCCCTGTTCTATTAATTTCTTTAATTTCAAACGGAAGCTGACATAATTTCGTTTTACCGCCCAAATGATGCCATTGTCCATCTGGACGAATTTATCAGATCACTCGATTTAATTTTTCCACCTATTATAGGGGGGATTTTAACATTCCTGGAATTGATTGGGATACTTATCTGCATATCCCATCTACTCCATATGCAGCTAGTTCAAAGCAATTTCTTGACTTTTTGGCGTTATATTCTCTGGAGCAGCTCAACAAACTGCCCACAAGAGGCAACAATATCTTAGAGCTCATAATCACGAACTCGCCTGAATCAGTGGTTGACATTGGCACTGATGTTGGCATTGGTGATCATGAGCACTTAATTCATGCAGAATTTACCTTCTTTATACCTAGAGTTTCAACCAAGAGAAAGGAAATTAAGCAATATGTTATCGCTGATTGGGTAAAACTACGACAATTTGTGTCCTCAAATTTTTTAAAATTGTCTACTAAGAAATGTTATTGATAATTGGGAGATACCCTCTTGGGAGATGTAGAGATACCCTCTAAACTTTCCAGAAATAGCACAGACCCATTGTGGTATAATACAGAAATCCGCAGAACCTTGTGCAAGCAAAGGTAAGTCAGTTACCAAATGAGGAAAATAAATGTGCGAATTTAAGAGCCAAATTTAAGGGTTTAAGGTTAAAGTGGAAAAAATGATGTTTGATGCATATGCTCATTTTAAATAATTTACATTGGGGCAGTCCTTGAAACAAAATCCTAAATTTTTTGGAAATATGTTAAGTCACTAAGAAAAGATCAAAATTCTAATATGGCTCTTGCGGATCAAGATAGCAACTTGACCTCTGAGAAACCAATAATTGCAAATTTTGCCTAATAATATCTCGCCAAGAGTTCTGAAAGAGTTAGCTTCCAAAATAGCTTCATTCCTTACAAAATTATTTTAGCAATCTCTGGACAATGGCGATGTTCCATGTGATTGGAAATCGGCTAACATTTTTCCAATCTTCAAGTCGAAATGTTCTAAAAATCCAGTTAATTATCGCCCTATGTCCCTGACTTCAGTTTGTAGTAAATTATTAGAACACATAATTTATTCTGAAATTATAGCTCATGCCAACAAGGAA
>JAQIXS010002725.1:0-21266 GCA_034700785.1 Rossiulus vilnensis
GATACCGCTTCGGCTAGGGCGGTAAAAAGGGTGGTACGGCAGGAAATGGGTGGCTCTCATTGTCGCAGGGTCAAGGGGTGTCCGGTGCGTTGCGTCACCGTCCAACGTCACAAGCATTCAACCCCTCTTCTTACGAAGATGGCTTCCGGACCTGGGTCGGTAAACGGGTGTCCCGATGGTGATATTCCAGATTCGAGAAAAAGGCCGCTGGACGGGGAAGTAGAGAGCGGAGTAACGAAAAGATCGCACCACGGAGGAGGTAGAAAAAGCCCATTCTCACGTTTCTCGGGAGCTAGCGGTAGGGAAGGGTTAGCATCCAGGAAGTGGCGTAATAGCATGGTACTGCATGCAGCAGAATTTCGCCGGTTGCGTTTTTTCAGACGCCTTTCTTGACTTGTCTGCTCTATACAAGTTTATTCCGCTGGTGCCTACTTGGCTGCATTTGTTATGCTCTTGACATAGCAGTCCTGCCCTCGCTATACGATGAGCTAGTCGACGAATTCTTGGGCTTTCTAGCTAGTTAGCGCTTTTGCCAACTCCACACAGCAGCCGGTACTGCCACAATATGTTACACAGCTGCACCAGAGGTGAGATTTCATTTTACCTCACTTTAAAACTGCATTGCCCAACAGCCGCTCCATTTCTGCCCTTTCAACTCATTTTCGGCCAGTTTTATTATCTGCACTTTTTTCGGGGGGAGGGGTTTGGTTTTCGCTGCCCATTTTCGCGATTCATCTCATTTCCAACTTAATTCGTGCGCTTTCGGAATTCACGGTATTTCTGTATTTTCTCCGCTGATTTGTCATTTTCTTGGCGAATCTTCTCCCGGTTGATTTTCGCCGGATTTCAGAAAATCCTAATCATCCGAGCTAACCCAGTTTTTCTCGAAAATCGCGGAATTTTTTCCGAATTTTCGAAGCGCATAACGTTCATTTTCCCATCGGAATTTTCCTTCTCGAATTGCTGGGATTTTTTTTGCGATCTCCAGTTGGGATTTTTTCGCTCATCAGCCACGTATGAACGCATCCTGAAATGCAGTAAATATTTTAATTTCTTCGCCGTTTGGGGGCATTCAAAATCGAAGTTGCGAAAGCTCGACATTTTTAAAGAGCAGGGGAACGAACACGTTGCCGGTTTTCGCAGATCGTATCGGGAGGAGCAGTCGCAGGCTGAAAATTGATCTAAATGGTGAAAGTCGGTAGAAATTTTGCAGACGTGTCGAAATATCGCGCTACGTTTTCACGGCCTTCTCATCCGTTTTTCACCCGATTTCAATCTCGATTTGCAGATCGTATGCAAATAGAATTCCACGTACATGTAGTTTCGAACGGAAAGTTCACTCGCGAAAAAGCAATTTCCTAACGTTCGTCGAATTGCAATTTCTGCTAAAGTCGACCGATGATTTGGGCCGCCGAAAATCAACGTACGTAGGCTTTATTTGCTTGACAATTTTTTAATGCGAAACCTATTTGGTTTTTTCTCGAACGAAAGTGCATCGGTGCGTTCGGGGTGGATCCAATCGAGCATTTCGGAAAAATCGGTTGACGTGGTCACAACCATGGCTGTTTTGCTCATTGATTTTTTTTACGAAATCATAGCCTCATTTCACTTCACCATCTTTAAATAATTGAGCTGGGAATGGTTTTTATTCGCTCGGACCCATTTGCCATTTCTTTCTCAGGTTTTCCAGCCGCTAACTTTTGTGTAGGCATTTTAATGCGGTCGACCAAGTAGTCAGACATTTCACCAGCAAGTTGAATTGAGGTCAAAAGAAGGTGACTTGTAATCATCCTGTTAATATCTTTCAATTTTTAAGCCATTTAAACGGTGGGTCCAGTGTCCAATTATGAAAAGCGAGGGTAAGCAATGGTTAAAATTTCCTATTTTAAGTTCGATTTTTGCATGGACGTTGCACGACGTTGTGATGCTTTTTTTCCTTAGTCACCATGCCCTCTAAGTCGGTGAAACGTCGAAGACCTTGCCCCAATTGCAAACAGTAGGATTGGAATGCACCCTCCATTAAGCAATTTCTGGCGAATATATTTTACAGTCTTCCCATATGGTGCGTTTGTCTGTGTGCGATTTGTCCTTTCGAGCCATAACAGGTTATTAGCCAACCCCTGATTGCTGCTTCTTCTTGTTTGTCCATGAACTTGGTTTGCCTATTTCAGGATCAGTTACTTTTTTAAATATCCAGTCTTTATGCAGGTGACATTGGAATCTGGACACGTGGAAGCAACCTACTATTTTTGTGGCAAACCTGACTGCGCTGTTAGCTTATTGTACGTGAAGTCTTACTTGTAGGACATCCCCTGTTGCAATTTCACTTTGGTAAAGAATATGTAACCTTCATTTCTCTCATAATTTGTCAGTCTGGTCTGCAGTCCTGAGAGTGCTTTGATGGCCATCTACTTTATTGGTTTGTGGATTTTTAAATCTATGGCGATGTCACTTCATCAAGTGAAATATTATCCAAACAAGGTGGATTGATGCTCTAATGGTGTTGAAATTGCAGCTATCTCAGAATTTACCAAAAATAATGAAGTATGAGAATAGAATTTTACTCTACTCACCAATATCCTTTGAAAAACTTTAAAACAAATGTGTAACAAAATAATTCAAGGATAAGGTTAATAGTGGTCAACTTTAGCAATGATATTTTTTCCATTCTAGAAATATCCGTGTCACTGTAACTTAAGTGATGTTTTTTCCCATTTCTTTAAAGCAAATTGAAGATGTGCACAGGATGTGCCAACAGTTGCCCTGTCTAATAATTGGCTAAATAATGAATGGGAATGTTCTACCAATAGCAATAGTCAGTTAAGTAATGTGCTACTGGCCTCTTGCACAAATCTGAATTGTTCATTGGCATAGGCCTACTGATTTGTACTGTTTGTTAAAAAAACGTGTAGTGTTTTCTAAACGAGTAAGCTTAGTCTGAAAGGAATGCCCTGCAACAATGTTTATACAACCATAATGTTGGATGTGTAATTATTTGAGACAATTATTTTCTGTAGTCTCAAAGCTGGAGCGTGGAACTTGTTGTAGGCCTGTATGCCTTACTTCTTGTAGGCCTGTATGACTTTGCAGCAAAGTTATAAGTGAGAATACTTTGCGTAAATTTGTCACAAAGAGGCACACCTGTCAAAAAAGCAACTTTCTAGTTCCTGACAGTATTAGAAGGATTAGGAAGCATAATATTTTAATATTGACTTAGATCAATTAGGAGTGCTGAACAATCTGATGTAGTTCAGCAATTGTTTTGGGGTTTCTTTTTCTTGGTGAAGTACAGGTAAATTAGAAGTAGTCCTAACGTGTACAACGAATTTGTGGAACAATTGGTTGTGTCGGCAGCTTTGTGTACTTTTTTTCATACAGTTTCTGTGTCAATTGTACATATTTTTTTGCAAAGGAATTCTACTGGGGTGCTCCTCTTACACCAATTTTCAACCATAATTCAGTTTCCTATAAAAATAATGAAATAAATTTGGGATTTGTTCCAACTTCTAAATGATTGTGTCAGTCTCTCATTGTTCAGATATGAATACCTGGGCATAATGCTTAATGGTCTACTTTGCTACTCATGATCATCAAAGCTGAATTAATTGATAGTTTGAGTGATATTCAGCTGAAAGAAATCACGATGGCTTTGTAATTTGCTGCATTCATTTACCTTCAAGGGTTTTGTCTTAGCTACTCATTTTAAAGGCGAATCATATCGCACTAATTATCCTGATTTTTTATTAAAATTACTGAATGCACGTATTGCTACATACTGCAAGTTTCCAGAGTAGTTGCATTCTGTATTATTTTACTGCTGCATAATAATTTTTGCATATATGCTGGATGTTTTAATTGAATAGGTACAATTAAGAGTGTAAAAGCCTCATGGCAGCATATGCTCTGCTTTTGTTGCTGAGTAGCTCTGTTCTAAATATGAAGTTAAAATTTTGGACGTTGAATATAAGGTCATGGTGTAGGCTTGCAACCGAAACGTACAATGCATGTGACTCGCCAGCTATTCGTTGCACATTTGACCTTGTCCAAAGAAAATCTACCAGGCCTATCTGCAATAGTTATTAAAGCACTTCTACATTGTCATTTTATTTACATTTGAGTGACTTGTTTTAAGGAGAGTGCGATACAGATAACTAGTTTTCATAGCGTCGTACCTTATTTTCATACAACGTTTTCGTAAACCTTTGGCTGTGCTATGCAGTTGTAATACATAATGCACTTCATGTTTTTCAAGTTTCCATTTATTCTGTACAATTTGATTTTAAGTTCAATTGTTAGAAATTTTATTTCATTTGATGACTCGATGATTAAAGCTTCGATGATCCCTAAACTATGTCATGACATGTGTGCTTGTATTCTCGAATGCAAAACGGGTCTGGTAGCAATGAACACAAGTAATTTTCATATAACCTTAGTGTATCCATTTTGAACCAGTTTTGAAGAACTAAGAAAATTGTCAATTTATACTCACCTTTTAGCTATTATTTTGCTAGTTAGATGCTTCAGAAATGTTTATGCATTCCTGTAATGTGGATTATCACATAACAGGAATGCATATTACTATTAAATTTTAATGCTAGAACGTGCACAATTGTGTAATTACTAATTGTCATTCTAAACTCTGAGACTGATAGTAATTCTAATTTGTTGTTGAGGAATAATTTATTAATTTGTCTCAAGATTACATTATCATGCATTTTTCATATAAGCTTAATTTATCCTAATTTTCCTAATTTTATCACTAAGAAGCAATGTGTATGCATGGTACACTTTCTGGTTTTTAAGTCATATTTATTTTTGATCTAGGAGATGGAACTTACCACCTTAAGATTCTCATACCTAGTGTGGCAGCTGGGGCCATTATCGGTAAGGGTGGAGAGACAATTGCGCAACTCCAAAAAGAAACTGGAGCCAGAGTGAAGATGTCCAAAGCCAATGACTTCTATCCAGGTGTGTTGACATATTTTCACTGCCTTGCCAGTTGGCTTACATTATCAAATTTAAATACTTAAGCATATTTGAAATGGGTTTTTTAAAATAAATCTGTAATAGTGCATTTTATTTAGAGTGGTGGTATAAGGGCGGGTGAATGAGATTATTGATGCTGGAATAAATCTTAATTGAATAATTCACTATTATATAATTTTTGATCATATTTTATAGGATATTTTCTAATTGTTGTGTGTAATTTTGTACTTTGGTAAAGTGTAGTGTTATTTTTAGAAGGAGGGGTGATAAATGAGCTTTTTTTGAAAGAAAATTTTCCAAATAGATAGCATGCATTATCAAAAATTTGAAATCATAAAAATCATGATTTTTCATTCTTAAAACGTATGATAATGTGATCATTTAAAATTGAATATTTTTAAAACTGTTTGTTCTAGCATTATTTTTTTTTAATAATCTGGCATTTTTGTCAAAAATTATTGAACAGTTTGGCGTTGTTTGTAGCTTCAACTTTTAAATTTAGCGATTTGATCGTGTCTCAACAATTCCATGATTAAGTACATCCAATGATGTTTAATTAGTATGTTGCTCATGTATTGATCTCTTATCAGTATTGTTCATTTTTGAATCCTGTGTTTGGCAGAAACTAGCTGGCATATGACAAATTAGATAAGTTTAGATAGGTTTATTTGGATCATGACCTAACTTCAGTGCCACAAGTGATTTTTTAAACTGGGAATTGCTAAATATAAATTGACATTAATATGTAGCTTTCATTGCCACTTGTTGACTTTCATCTACCAACGTTTTGAAATTTGTCCTTGTGAAACTAGGTACCTCAGAACGTGTTTGTCTTATTACGGGGACAGCTGAAGCCATTATTTTAGTACAGGCTTTTATCATGGAAAAGATTCGTGAGAAGCCTGATCCAAATGCTAAACCTGCCATTGATTTTGATAACAAGCAGCCTGCAGAACGAGAAAAACAGGTAGCTATGGAGCCTCTTGCTACAGTACGTACTAAATCTTGCTCCCATGCGAATACTTAGTTCTCAGTAACATCCCTTAGTAAATTGTGTCAAACTATCCAAGGGCATGATCTTATTTCGTTAATTTTAATTAACAGAATTTATACTATCTGGGAAATCATGTTAAAGTTAAAAGAATTTTCAAAATTGGGATACGTTTTCGATCTGACCAATAAGGGATGTTATTATCAGTGCTTTGAACTTCTGCAATGACGTTCTAAACTAGTATGAAATTGTATCCTACCTTCTCAATAATGTTTACCAATCACAGTATACTAGGATTGGTTTGTCATAAAAGATGCTATGCAATATAAACATCCCATTGAAGGCTTCACTAAAGTTCTAGTTCAGAAGTTCACTTTCCCTGCTTTATCTGTAATGGACCAGTTCCAATTTATACACGCTTATATCGTTGACCCACCTCAACTGCTTTTGCTGGGCCAGTGATGTTGACTTGATGGTTGACTAGCATTTCATACCACGGATTTTGACGTACTGTTTTTCTGTTGTAACCAGTGACTGAACGTAGGTAGCGATTACTGCATTTACTCGAATATAAGACGCTTTTTTATACAAAAATAAAATAAAATCTATTAAGTCTGGCTGCATCTTCAAAACAGGTACAAAGCAAAATCCAATCCAGTGTCCCCTTGTTTTCATGTGCTTCTTAGATTCAAGTAAGAATTTTTTTTTTTTAAATTACCCGTTAAACTAGGGGGTGCGAATTATTTTCGAGTAAATGTGGTATGTTAGTTATATTTGCCTTTACCTGAGGTGAAGCCAACCTTATTCTGATTATTGCTTGGCACTTTCGATTTAAATTTTCAAATTCCTTGATAACATCAGTACGTAATGGCAGAGGATACTCAATTTTGCGAAAATGTAAGCTCTATGCTAATGTAAATTGTTTTAGTCAAAGCTAACTTTGATTTTGCATGGGAATCCTGATAAGCTCGTATTCTTTCCTTGATTTTTCGTCCGCTTGATAATGGATGTTTATTTCAGGTGAAGATCCTCGTTCCCAATAGCACCGCTGGGATGATCATAGGAAAAGGTGGTAATTATATTAAGCAAATCAAAGAAGAAAGTGGGGCCTACGTCCAGATTAGCCAGAAAGCGAAGGACCAGAGCTTGACGGAACGGTGCATCACCGTCATTGGCGAAATGGAAAACAACCGCCAGGCGAGCGCCATGATTTTGGCTAAAATCATGGAGGATCCACAGAGTGGCAGTTGCCTGAACGTGAGCTACGCCGACGTCACCGGTCCCATTGCTAACTTCAACCCGACCGGTTCGCCATTCGCTAACACCGCAAGCAGTCCCACCGCCATGGGAAGCAGCTACAGCCCCAACAGCAGCAGCGTCGGAAGCTTTGGCAGCCCGGGCTGCTCGCCTATGTCGGTGTCCGGTGTGAACTTCAACCTTGCCGCCGTGATGACGAGCGGGGGAAACCCCCCAGTGAACCCGGCCCAGCTCATCGAAAACATGAAAGTGGTGCTGCGCAGCAATGGATACTCGGAACAAGCCACGGCCGAGATTGCCGCGGCCATGAACACACTGGCCACATACGGCGTCCTCGGACTCGGGCTGGGCCTGAACTCTGTCCTGCAGGTGAACAACAATCCAACGGGCTTGGGGAGCCTGGGGCTGAATTTGGGTAATTCGCTGGTTAACGGGCTGTTTGGCGCTGGTGGGGGTGGGGGGACGAGTGGGCAGGGCAGTGGTCCAACCACGGCCATGGATACGACACCGCCTGGACAGGTTCCGTCTGGTAATGGCATGACCCCCACTAACAACGTGTTCGGGCCCATCGGAAGCATGGCAGGGAATAGCCCGACACTCGGCCTGGGTTCGCCGACTACCCCGAGGCCCAGCGACCATGTCCCAGACACCTACGATCCGTTCCGACGCAATTCCCCGTCTCTAGGTCCCGCACTCACTCCCGCGGGTAACTTGCATGTCGTGAATAACAATTCGTTCGGGCTGGGCACCAACGCTCCTGTTCTAGGACTGCGAAAGAGCCCCACTCCCGGGGAGAAGCAGTTGCCACAGCAGCCGACGTCCGTCGTGGTGCCTCCCGAGGCCTCCAAGCTGGAGATGGAGGTGGGCGAGAACATCGTAGGCGCCATCTTGGGACCTGGCGGCAAGGCGCTGGTGGAGATCCAGCACTTCAGCGGCGCCAACATCCAGATCTCGAAGAAGGGCATCTTCGCGCCCGGAACCCGCAACCGCATCGTCACAATCACAGGCACAACCCACGCCGTAGGCACCGCCCAGTATCTCATCGAGCAGCGCATCACGGAAGAGGAGTCGAAGAGGGCCCGCCAAAATATGATCAGCGTGGTGCGCTAGTCGCTGACCCCCTTTTTAACGGAGGTGATTTTCCACGGTGAAATCTTTGGAGGTATCTTACTGTCCAGGTGTTTCCGTACGTTCGCTCGGTCCCAGCCGGTCCCAAATCTTGTTCCTCATTAGTGTGATTTGGGTTTGCACACCTGTTGCACAGTAGGGACTGTTGGATTTCATTCCGAGAAAATATCTCTTGATGGTTTCGCACCGCATTAAGCGCGCGAGTCAGGCCATTATGTTACGTTTTCTCGTCTTAGACGGCCTTAAACCACCCTAGCTCTCGATGTTGATACTCTCAGACCCTCACTTTGTTCGCTCTTCATTATGCAAGTCACGTTAGCCAAATTGCCATTCGGTGTTTGAATTTCGGTACATCGTCACCTCCACTTCCGAACTAACTCGCGTCATTCCTATCGCATTCTGCTTTCATCCACTTCGGATAGTGGCAGCACATCCATAGTCTCCCCCTTTGAACGTGTCACTCCTCATCCTCGATTCTTCCATCCCTCAATCATGTTTTTCACAGAGGCCTAAATAGGTTAGGTCACTAATTATGTGATAGCAGCATGCGTGTCCGAGCCCCTCAGGCAACTCATTAATCAATTCTTCAGAAAACATTTCGTGCTCTTTTCTGTCCTTTGCATGGAAGGTGTAGCCTCTCCATCGACATTTAATAAACGAGTCATCACTATGTAACCTATAATAGTCTCAATCAAGTTTTTAATTGTTTCTCGTCGTGCCCAGGCTACTGTCTCGTATGTTTTTGGGTTAACTTGGCGGTTTGCCACGCAAGAAGCTCCCATATTATAATTCCATTCATGGATCTTGCGCATGCTATCTGTAGATATGTAAAGCTTCTCCCCATGCCTTCTATATACATAGAGGAACTCGCTACTCGCCCACTTATTGCCAACGTTAGGGCAAGCTGTTACTAGCTAAACCATGTTTTGTGTTTTTGTATGGTTTCCTCTGTGTGTGCTATTTAAACCGCATTCGTTGCGTCTGGCTTCATATGACATTCACATTTTAAAAACGTTTTTCAATGGTTAAAGTGAGTCAAATTTTTCAAAAAATCTAGCATTTCAGTTGCGTTGTCTAAATTGTTTAGATTCGAACATTTATTTTCTCGAAAATAATGATTCTTTAGCTATCATCAATCGGATCAGCTAGTCGTTAACAACCGTTGTTCCATTACATTCACGCTCCTTATTGCCTTTTTTTTAATTTTCTATTATTTTAACAATCCTGTATGCCATCGTGCTTGTGTCGTGTTCTCGTCTTAATCATTTGCTAACATTCAAAGCTTCCAGGCGAAGCTTGGTGCGGGTTGTTTCCCAACGTGTCGCATGTTGGCCGCGAGTAGGAAAGCTTAATATTTTTATTTTGTTTTTTCCAAGCCATGAATTCATTCTATGTAATAGGACAGAGGTCTGAATGTGCAAATAATTGAATATATGCGATTGTTAATTTCTCGAATCAACACAGTTTGCCTTACTCGAGTTGATGGACGATATTTATTGTGTTGGAATTTTCGGGGCGATTTCGATTAACTTCATTTTGACCCGTTTTACCGCGATTCACTTTATCCAGAGAAGTAATCATGAAATGGTTTTCTTCCGGCAAAGTTCCAAGCTTGTTTGATCATAACGGTCAATTTTAATTGAGATGCAAAGCCTAGATCGCAAGTTCGTTTGATTGCCTCGAGTCTGGACCTTGACTCTTTCAGGGTGCTCACAAAAATGTTGCATTTTGAACTAGTTGCCGTCGCATTGCTGCTTCGCCGGAGTGAGACGCGCTAGAAAGCTGTAATATTATAATATGGACTCGAGAGGGATTTCAAACGAAATCTGTGACAGACAGGGTTTTGCACCTCTAGCGTGTCTATTTTAAGACACAAATTGATTACAGCGTATTGTACATCAGCTTCCATGATTAACAGTTGCATTTATTTTGCCGGTTGTGTTGGCGTGTGTATCGTTTCTTGTAAACCGTACGGCAATATCGTGCCACTAATTCATAGCCTAAAACGAACCTAATTAATATCTGCAAGTTAGCGTTGTATATTAAATGATGCGTAATTGCAACAAGTGACATTGCTCATGTTGGTGTGTTTGTGTGTCGGAGAAAAGATTTCGCTTCGCGAGAAGTCTAGATCCTTTTTCTCGTGTGCCGGCCACGTGTGCTGCTTGTTTGCTATTTGTGAGTGGAATGCCTAGCTCGCTTTAAGCAGCCTGGAGGAAATATACGCAGGCTCGCCGATTAGTGTGATATTAAATTATTAACGAAGATTTGGCTATTTGGCGGAGTCAGAGATTCGGCCAATTTAGTCTGACATTTGCATTCACACAGTGGAAAGCCAAAGATGCCTTCATTCATTGATAAAACGAATTATCCCCATTAGGACGATTGTGATATGCATCACAAAGGGTGCAACGTGGTGGTTTTGCCATGCTGTATTTATACATCATAGGGGTGGGCAAAATGTATACCCCAAAAGCTTCAATCCGTAATTTGTTGGTCAGGAATAACTGTAGCTCAAAATACTGTGGATAAGTTGTTAAATTGTCATCTGAGGCGTCAGTGGCAAGATGCTCATCTTTCCCTTTGCATCATTATTGTCGCATAGTCGTTGAAAGCAGGGAGTGCGTCAGCACGGTAGTTGTCCCACAAAGTGGGGACATTTGAGTTTTACACCTGTTTCTCCTAGCACACGTGTTAAGTGCTTGAGCTATTGATTGTTGTCATTGGGAAATGTTTTCCAATTGGTAATTGAAATTCAAATTCTGAAATGTTTGCCTATCTTGAAATGTAAATGCTGTAGGCTAAGGAATGAAGTGGTTCTCAGATAGTCTTATTTTGAGAAATTTTTGAACACTAATTGGTAGTTTATCTGGAGCTTCTGAAGAAAATTAATCTCTTCTACTTTGCAATATTGGTCAGTTGTAAAAAGAAATATTGAAACAGTCACACGGAGCCAGGCCTGCATGGGGTACCGCACAGGCTCATGAGAACCATTTCGCTCTTTAGTCTCGATGCCCAAATGTGAACGTAATGGTGATTTATAAATTGGCAGGATAAATACAGGGTTTAAGAATTTGTACAAGTGATGACAAAAAAACGTTTATAATCTTCTGATTATTGCAGTCAGTGGTTGTCTGGTTTGCATGATTAAGCGCCTTAATTTAATCATAAATTGTCAAGTACTGAATCAGTAACTTTCTAGATTGCAATCTTGTAAATTTTTCAGATGAACTTGAAAAACATCGCTAGTAGCGGTTTCATATTCGAAAATTCCAATTGCATTAATTGCATCTGGCAATGACGCTACTTTTGAGTATATTGTTGATCATAAGCATCAACTTGTCTAATTATCTTTTAAGCCATAGAATAAAAAATGGATTGGCAATCGATTCTATTTTATTCTTCCCCCAAAATAACTATGCGTACACTTCGATGCTGTAAAGAGCTCATAAAGTACCCACTGACAAACTTTCAAATTCAATCTAGTATCGATCCAAACTTGGGGAATGTTTTCCTGCCCATTGCATTGCTTTATGTAAAATTATTATTCCCAAGAAGCATAACTTTCAAATTTTAACATCTGGGATCATTCCACTTTCGTCAGTTTTATATTAATTCATCAAGATTTTCTCTCACCATCTTTCAAATTTTTAAATAGCTCAAGCATTTTTAGAATAGTTCTTGAACTCCTCATCTGCTGCTCAGGGCAACCTTACCCATATTGATTGCATTCTTCGTTTTATAGGCGATTGTTCTCATGGTTACTTACAGTCCTTGGATGCATGTTCTTTTATAATTAGGATTAAAAAATTGTCTACTATACATTTGTAAAGTTGATAAATGGTGAAAGCGTATTGAGCAGGGTAATTATTTAATAATTTTGTCTATGATACTATTATTAGTTTTATGGCCGGATACTATTTCAATTATGTTAATATCCATGCAGAAGTGCCACGTATGACTGAGAACTGCCTGCAATGTTGTACAAGGGGAAAAAGACACTAACACGTATTCTTGCTTAAATTATTTTTCATAGCTTTTTTTTTTCAAATCTTGCGAGACTTTTATCATAATCCGTATTCCCTCCATCACTCATCTAGTAAAATCATCGTTGAAATTCCCTCTAATCTCAAAAGATGATATCCATCAATCTTAGGACAGGTGCAAATTAAGCAAACCATTTTTACATGGAAGCCGAATGAGTGACTTCCCTTTCATTGATGTAAATTTGGCAGATTAAATTCTACAGCGGATTAATAATGGGATGAAATGCAAAATCAAAAAGGGCAATTTGCTTTCATGGAAGGATATTTTTTCAACCATTATACCTTTGAAGAATTTAAGTACAAAACTAATGGATAGTTTGCTTGCTTTATCTGCTGAATTCCTAACATCTTTGCCATGGACTGCCAAAAACGGTGTTTCTAAACAATTGCATTGTTTTCATCACATGTTACACCAAGTGTTAATTTGCACCTTGTCTAACTTTTGTTTTACTCATCGAGCGTAAATTATATTTTTCTGCATCTTTAGTGCAATTGCGTGTGCATGCAATTCTGTATGTTTAGTTTAAAGTGACAAACTTGTGGTCAAAATGCAAGGTTATAATCTTGACGAGTTTATTTTTTCGCCTTATTCATGTACTTATTTATTATGTTATCACTATATTAAAAGCTGCAGTCACATATATAAATTCACCATTCTTTGTAGGAGATGAGAAACTTTGGGGAAAATAATTCTAAGAAAACATCCATTAATATATCATGCGATTTTGTGCGATTCATATATAGCATTATAAGTGGCATTTCAAAGGTGTGCACATCCTAATTTCCTTTTTTTTTAACTACTCGCTGTAAAACATTTTCTTGTACCGGTACTTTGGAGCAGACTTCGTGCCATGATTCGATGTCATCTGATGGCATCAGTGTTTTAACACTGACAAGCTAATGTCATTTAGACGTTTGATTATCATGTCTGCTTTAATAACAAGAAGCTTGAGATTAGCAATAATACTTTTGCCTTTCCTAAATTTGCTGCAGTGTGAATTCACAACTTGTTTGAACAATGCAAGTGGCTGCTAATGAGACAGATTTGCTGGATAAAGGGATGGTTGACTGATCCTTTCTACCCGTATCTCAAAAATTGTTCAAATGTTTAGAATTTAAAATAACTCATTAAAATATCTTGTATTGGGTTTCACTAGTCGTTGGGGAAAGGTGAAATACATTTTAGAACCTGCAATATTGTTTGCAAATTACAATTGAAGTTGATCCAATGGCGCTTTTGTCATATATAATAGCAACATTGGAAACGTTGCAGAATGGCATTCTTGTGCTAAGTGCATTTTTAGAATAAGCACAAAAGCAATATTGAATTGCTCCTGAATAATGACTAAATTTATTGTACCATAGTATTGCAGCTGTTACAGTTTCTCGAACATCTATAACATTTGTAACTGCCCTTAGCCATTACATTTATTCAGTATTTTGCTATCTCGAGTCACTGATTTTACTCCCCATAGTTTCCTTTCCTTGACCCTGAAATTAATTCTGTGCTAATGGGATATTTATTAATTTATCACAAAAGTGTTCAAAATATTACATATTCCATTATTTGCCACTAAAATTGTTAATTTACTTCGAGAAAATTTATTGAACACATCTGCAGTGTTACTTCAGTTTACTCAAAAGGTTGTTTGCCCAATGTTTGCTCAAAGTTTGTTTTGGACATTGAAATCAAGTATTGCAGGTATAGACTTAATTGGCAGTTGATTTTTCATTGGTTTCAAACTCAAATGTTCATTTAGTGCATATTGAGAAATAAGTTATTAACAAATAAGTGATTTTCTTCCATTTCTCACAACTCATAAGTACTAAACCATAGAAATGCTGTTGATGTACAATTTATGCATTTCTGACACTTCTCCTTCGCCTATTCGTATGTAAATGTTTTAAGATGAATGCAATCCAAATTTATCTTCATTTTGAAAACATATTTTCTGTCATTCACAATTGCATTTTTTAAATGCAGAGCATAATGTGTATTTGAGAATCTGACATTGTGAAAGGTAGAAATTGCCACTCATGCTTTTTGTTTTCCACCAACTTATCCTCTCATGTGCAGCCTATAATCAAGTTCAGTAACCATCAAACATGCATTCCTTTTAATAGTCCAACACAATTTTATTATAGTCCTGTCACATTTTTTAACAAAGTATTGTATTGATGTTTAATGCGATGATTTTTTTAACAAAATTAACATCTTGCATACACAGGAAATGCCATAGGATAGATAATTTTCCAGCGCAAGCATGTATCTGATATCAAAACTCATTCTGGTTTTGTGTTAATGGCGAAATGTTGGAGTAAAACTAGTTTTGATTGAGCATCTTTTTTGTTTTCTTGAAAACGACTAATCTGTTGAATGACTTATGTTACTTGTGATACCATTGAGATTGCAAGGTTGTGCTAGACTGTTCAGTTTGTAACTTAGTTGCAACGAAGATTGGTAATTTGTACCATTTCCCATGTTTGGGTATTTGTTCTCCCCTACGCTTATTATGAAATGGAAACAAGGCTATATTTTGTGAAATGGGAAGGGGGAGCTCTACAATTTTACCGAGTCATGGTCACATGATGGTATGATCTTGAACCAGACTTGGTCTAGTCAAGTCTGTATATAAATCCTGCAGAGCAAAGAAATTTCAGCGTGAAATGGAAGCATTTGCATGCTGGTTTAGATGGAATTCTGTTCATGCTTCAGTTTCCTGAAATAGGTTGATTTTAAGAAACCTGATATTGTTTCAGGCAGAGCTGTAGCTTGTCACTCACTAACAATTTGCTTGTTGCAATTATTTAATCATTCCTTTTTCGTCAATTGTCAGTGGTGACATTACATTATGTTAAGCGAAAATTAACGCACTAATCGTAAGTACGTTTGTAACCAAATTATTTAGAAAATTTTGTGTGCGGTTAATTTGCTATGTGAGGGATCTTTGCTCTAAGCGATTGATCAGACATTTTAAAGCACCATTGCCATCTTCTTTCTATGTTTATCTTCACGTGCTTCTTTTAATTTGGTCAGATGTGGCAGCAATTCTGGTTTGTTGGTCATCTGGGAGGAGTTTATGTTAAGTGATGACATCTTGTCTTTTGTTGATGCAATGTCAATGCAATATTTTGTCCTCCCAACAGACTGCAGAATCACTTAGGTGAATCGTGTTTAATGGATGCAAGCAAATGCTAAGTATGATGCCAGTGTTGTATATGCTTATGTATATAGCCTAAACCTGTCTGATTTCTTTTCAAATTAAAAATAATTTCTCTTGCAATGATTTGTTGTTTCCTTTTAGGACACATGGACGATAACTACTTTTTGCATCATTTAGAATATAAAAGCTCCTCCTCTGTTTGTAAAAGTTCCACAAAATCAATCTGCTAACAAGAATTTTAACTTGAAATTAAAAACGAAGCCATTAAGGATAATTTCATGTTAAAATTCATGTTAGCAGATTTTTGCTCTTTAATTTCAAATGCAAAATAAAATTTCCAGGAAATGTAAAGATTCATTACAATAATCGGAACCTTTTATTAGGTGGCCATGCATGGGCATATTTGGACTGAAGACTTAAACAAAATATCTGGTTTGTAGATATTTTAGGAGCTTCTGAAACAGCCAGTCCTGGACTAAGGATTTAGGCTTCTTCAGAACTGGAAGAAACGCTTCTTTTTTTGCAAAAAAATGCTTCAAGAATTTTAAGAATTAACTGTGCAAAACGTATTTACGAAAGGCTGTGTGTGTGTGATTAGAAATGCGCGGATTGAAAATCCAATCAGGTATGTTGTTTTCCACTATCAGACAGATGTAAACCACGGATAGCATGTGGCATACCATCTGTCAATCTTTCTAATGTTGTGACCATCCATTCAGATAAGTAAGTTTTGAGATAACAACCTCATTAAATTTTCAAATTATTTTACATAAAATGTTTTATTTTTTCAGAAAAGAAATTACTGCAAACTGAAAATTATGTAAGTTATCCATGTTTTCACCATAAACATGAGCAGTAAAACAAGTAGGACATTAGATATTTTATCCCATCATCTAGTGCCACAATATGTACAGCATTAATGAAATGGCCAGTTGGGAAGAAATGTTGTAAATAACTTCGTTGACATTTCAGCCATTGGGATAAACATGACAGACTTCATTTACTAAACAAACAAAAAAAAAAATATATAAGTAAGGACCATGTTCAAGCTAAGACGAAATAAAGGAGGAAAATCATAAGCGAGGCGTCACCTTTTGCACTTATCAGAAATTGTGTATTTATCGTAATTCCTTTCAGGATCGTAAGGCTCCCATCGACTTGCGGGGAAGATATGTTTATTTCTTTCGTACCAACTTCGAAGCAGAACTTTTCCGGCATGGGACTCGTCCTTTTCAACCGTGGCATCGCTCACCAGTCTTATGTCGTCATGCACATCAAAACTAAAAAGCGGACCACTTTTTCCTCTTGCTTTGGTCACGATGAAGTCATAAAACGTGTAGTGGTGTGGTATAATGAGATCTTCCTTGACGTACATCAGCTGATCAGCTGTGACGGCCCGCAGCTCGTTAAACTCCTTTCGTAGCATTTCCAGACATCTCTAAATGGCACCAAAAAAGGTATGTGATTAATCAAGAAATTAACAGCATTATACTATACAAGATTTTAGAAACTTACTTGCAAGAACTGATGGATGCTATTCCCTTTCTTCATTCGCACTGATCTGCGATGACCGGATCCATCCCAATAACTGAACGTGATATCTATTTCTTCGTTTTTTAGCTTTTCTTGCTTGCCCACCCATTCCTAGGATTTTAATTAGAATGTTTTAAGTGTTTGCAGAAATAATTTTGCAAATTCTCTATGCAGAGTTGTCTGTGAATCATTAATAATTTATTATTGCATTATTAATTCCCACTGATCTAAATATTATAATAAGTATTAGAAATTACTAAAATTCTTCCTTGGTTACTATAATTTTTACTATATCTTTTTCCAAACCATCATTTCATTAAAATCTAAAATAATTCTCAGGATTTATAGGCATTCAGAAGTGAAAATTAATAACAAATTACTTACTTGTCGCAGCTCTTCTCGAAGCCTGTTTTCTTCTTCCTCCCTGTCCCTGTCTGGTAAAAAACTTGTGTCGACATCTGGATTTTTGCCAAGCTTTGGTTTTTTCTTCTTTCGTATGGGAATGTCTGATGAGGAATCGTCCTGTTCACCATCTGAAGTTGAGATATCATCACTGTCATCCTCGTCTTCAATCTCATCTTTTTCTTCCTCGTCTGCATATGGATTGAAGGATAATGATGCTATCTGTAATGCCAAAGAAAATTAACATCGAGAACAAAGTAAGTAGCCACAATATTTATATTCACTTTAGTTTAATACCTGCTGTCTTTGTCGCTGTTTCTCAGCTTTTTTGGCCTCTAATTCACGTTGTTTTTGAAGGTCTTTTTCATGTTGCCTTTTTGCAAGCTGACGCTCTCGTTCTTTTACAACATCTTCTTGTTTAGCCTAGAATTGTCTCAAAAATAACGATGAAGTTATGCCATGTGCATGATTCATTATCCATTACATTGAAATTTTCGATAAAAATTTCTTTTTCAGGCATTCTTTTTTTACAAACAGATGTGTTGTACATAAATGGTACACAAAAAATTAATGTGCTGCTATTCGTTAATTTCATTCTTCTTATTTTTATTTTAAAAGAAATGGGATAGCTTAAAACTTTACAAAAAATATTGCTATGCTGATAGTGACTCATTCTTTATAAACAAGGCAATACGTTCAGCGTTTATAATTTATTAAAATAAAACAATCTTCAGCATTTCTGGAATTGTAGGTTTTGATTTTGATTGACAACTAACATTAACACTACCTTCATCTCATCCAGCGTGACCAACCCAATGGTGCTGGACTTAAGCTGTTGTTCCACAGCATCGTAATGGGTCGCAAATTTATTCTCTATATTTGACAACTTTAATTCTTCTTCGATCTTCTTCTTTCTGTGCTCCAACTCTTCCAGGGCCTTTTCTCTCTTCTTCTGCAACTGCATGGCCCTGCCAGCTTCACTAGCTGCTCCTTTGTAATGAGCCATCTTGAAAAATAATTAATGGCACCTAGATAAAAACAAGCCTGCTAATTTATGATAAACTTTTGACTTCGAGAGTTATTCCAGGCAGAAATCAAAAATGGCAAAGTATGACGTTCAGGTTACGTTTCTTAGTTCCCGCGTTGGTTTACAGCTGATGATCAAATATTGTAACAAAAAGCATAATCCAGACTTGTGAACATTTATCTAACCTTGTTTTAATTCCGCCCAATATAAATAACTATTTTTTAAAAAAAAAATGAATAGGTTACACAGACCAAGCTTCGCTATCGATTGCACTTGCTCTCTTGCTAATGGAGGCTGCCATTACACGGGTCATGCGAAAAGTACGTCAAGAATATGGGGTTTGATCAAAAAGTACCGGTTTAGCAAAACATTTTTAATTTCCAGGTAAGTGGAAGTACACATTTTAATTGACAACTTTCTCGTGACTGAGAATATGTTGCTTTAATTTTGGCATCACGGGAAATTGTAGTTTACAGCAATGACACCTGTAAGAAAGAATAATGATTTCCGTAAATTCCAGGTAGACCTGATGCCTCATTTCTATGCCAATCAGACATTGTGCAATATGCCTAAGTATATATTGGCATGCAAATAAGTATTCGTACCAATGAATGAAAATAATTTTGCTGTTAAAATTGTAACATACTTTAAAGGAGAATTCAGTAAAGCTTTGCCTTCTTCAGCAGAAACACCTACGAATTTTCCATTTTCTTGAAGTTGTTTGATGACATCTAATATACCACAACATCACATTAATTAATTAATGAAATTGAATTGAGAGCGTTAAATGAAAAAAATTGTAACTTTATTACCGTCAGAATCAACAAAATACTCAGTGGTAAATGAATTCCAATGCTTTTTCGTTTTTAGACAAGGCGAATTAAAATCTTGACTGATGGCGTGGAGGTGCAAATGACTGAAATTTTTAAAAACATTTGAAATATCAGAATTTGATTGAACATGTTTAAATATTTTGAATTATACACGTACCTCATACTTGGTACAGCATGATATCCATAACGAAATTCAGCTTTCGACTTGCACCTGGATAAACATTTCAGTATACACAGAATAGAAACTACATAGTATTAGACCGCTGGCTATATTGGTTTATGGTAAGGGTAAATTATGTCACCTGTCAACAATTTCTTGGGCTTTAGCTTTCATGTGCTTCAACAATCCTATGTGGTCATTAGTTAATGATTTAAGGTTAGGAATATTCTCCTTTGGCAATATCAGGAAATGATGTTTTGCCTATACAAATACAGGAATTTAGAGTGTATAAACTGCGTGGAATTAATGAATTTTTCCCAGCCATTGGTGATTTCACATTCGAAACAAACCTTTGGATACTTGTCCTTTATTATGATAATGTCATCATCATGATATTCAGCATCTTCAGGGTTTTCTAAGTGACTCTTTAAGCCCATGTTCCAAGCCCCAAAACATGGTTTTTTAGATAATGAATCCTTTTCATTGCTTAATTTCCTCTTACTTGACATAGCTAGAACGAAGGCTTTTTCGTAATAACGATCTAGTCTAGCCACATATCATCACCTCGCCGATTTCAGTAATTTTGTATACATCGGTTGCTAGGTAACGAAACATCATGGCTGCCTAGGGAAATCCAAAAAGTTCCTCGTGCCATTTCCGGTTTCCCCCCACAACTTCCGCTATATAAATACTCATGTTTTTGAATTGTATTCATTTGTATGGTGGCTACTGTGAGTGATTGTTGTGCTTGGCTGCTCTGAGCGCTTGTCTAACTTCATAGCCTGTTCAGTGTTCTCTTTTGGAACGTTTGAATTCTTTGTTGCTGCGAAGATATTTGCTTTGAATCATGTCTGAAATGATTACTAATGATGATTTGCCATTCATAGCTGACTGAATATATGCGAAGAGTGAAAATTCATCGTGCATAGGAAAAATTGAGAAGAAGTCTCTTCGTCTCGCCGTTATGGTACAAGTAAGTAGCCGCCGCCCTAGTCGCATATTGTTCATTCAACAATAAAAAAAAGGCGCTCGTTTATACTTCGCTGCAGTTCTTAAGTCGAAGCAGATTAATATTCATTTTTAGTGTTACTAAAAAAACTGTCCATCGCTGCAATAAAAGCGCGGGAAATTAAGTCACAATCTTGAAAATGTATTGTTGCAAAACACACATTGTACACGTGCTAGACAAAAATGCTACAGGGTTCGTACGCACCTGGACATTCAGAAGTCGGGAAGAGAAAAGAAGAGGAAAACTTATTGCTAGAAAATCAGGGAAATTCCTGATGAATATGCACAGAATTTTGATTGGCATTTCCAATGTGAAGAGGCTCTGCATAGACCTACTAAGAAATTGTTTTATAAATATGAATATTTCGTTGAATTTTTCCCGTTCAATTTGCAATTGCCCAGAAAATACAAGAATTGGGAAGAACTAATAGTTAATTTGCTACAAAATTTATTTTCGAAAAGTCAGGGAAATGTGCTTGGTTTGGTCAGAGAAATGATTTTGTAATCTTTAGCATGAACCGACCTGTGCACGTAAACTGGTCTGTTTTCAAAATCCAATGTAATCTATGATGGTTTATGTGCATGACAGTGTGCTGCACTTGAATATAGAAGACATGTCACAATGTAATACAGGGTGTTTATAAAATGACGCAACCCTGATGACGGGAGAGCAATAGGCCTATAACGTTACAAATGCTGATCCTGTCTCTACTCACCCAAAATCAAGAGCA
>JAQIXS010002726.1:0-21260 GCA_034700785.1 Rossiulus vilnensis
CAAGATTTTCACTGCCCAGTTAAATATCTGCATGCAAAAGGAAAATAATCAATTACAGCGGGCCTTAATTTCGCATTATTAAAATGAACCACTTTGTCAACATTTGATACATGTCGTTGTGCCCAATTCATACAGAAGTAAAATCCATCGAAAATAGGCTGGGCGAAATGTTTTCAAAACGATTTTTGGCAAAACTGGCTTGAACTAAGAACAGAATTATCGTTCTTCACATACCTGGTTAGCGTTTACTGAATTTTCAAGTCTTACATGTATCACGATGCTACGTATTCATTTTCCGCCATCAAAATCAGACGTTCGAAACAAAATAGAAGCTGTTCGAAAGCGCGCATTGTATTTGTGACGCATCATCGGCTAACGGCTAGCTAAATAATTAACTTAATAGAAACACGGGGAATCTCTACAATGTAGTTAGAAAATGGAAGGTTTGCCAGCCATTTTGAGTAAACAATTTCACTCGCAGTGATCGATTTCGTGATGGAGAAAAACGCACATAGAATACAAATTATACAATATTATCCATAGAGTAGTTTCATATTGAAAATTACAGAAATACACGTATATCTTGACCTAACTTCAGTCTCGTGATTGCATGTGGTAAATTATGGTCTATGCATGTCAAGTTCTAAATAAAGCAATCACTCAGTTCACTAAGCAATTACGTGCATGTAACGCACATGTTATCTCAATCATTTCCAATAAATACACAATAATTAAATGAAGATGTTTTGGGAAAACGTTCTTCACATACCTGGTTAGCGTTTACTGAATTTTCAAGTCTTTTCACGATGCTACGTATTCATTTTCCGCCATCAAAACCAGACGTTCGAAACAAAATGGAAGCTGTTAGAAAGTGCGCATTCTATTTGTGACGCATCATTGGCTAGCGGCTGTCGGCTATCGGCTAGCTAAATGATTAACGCAATAGAAACACTAAGTATTTATAGTGTAGTTAGAAAATCGAACATTTGTCAGCCATCTTGACAAACGTTTCGCACCCAGTGATCGAATGGGTGAAACAAAAAAATGCACATTTCGAGTATTATTCTTCCATTTTCATAATGGGAATACCAAGTTCAGTATCTTGCACATTGAATCTCGCATCTTAAAATCTAAATAAAGTAACCACTTTCTTGTTCTCGATTGCCCACCATATACTTTCAGTATATCGCAACACTTACTGTACTTGAACAGTAACGCAACTCAAAAAATTGCAATTTACGGAAAAAGCAATTTTATAAATCGTTTTCTCGTAGATCACTGTTGTTTCAGAAGTTACATCACTATCGATTTTACAAAATCTATGGGGTTGCACGATTTTTCTGAAATATAACGAGTCATTTCGCTCGATGTATTACCACCTTTTGAAAATGCTTGACAGTTCATAGACGCCTTCTATATCCTTTAGCTGTGTTAATTTATGAATGACCTTTTCTTGGAGGCTTAAAAATCGATCCGCCGATGGCTGGCCTGTATGCGTGACCAATTAAGAAAAGAGAGCAAGGGTAGCTTTTCGAGAGCTAAAACTATATAATTGACACGGTAATGAGTGCTATCGGAAAGTGCAACATTTTATCTGCAGATAAAACAGTGGACTGTTAATGCATGTTATCAGAACAATTAATAGTAATATCAATGGAGTACCGATCATTCCATTTAATGAATTTCTGATATTTGACTTTAACTCATTCGACGCATCAAAACGATATGTTCGCACAAAATTATTTGCAATATTTGTTTGTTGAATAAATGACTTTGCCGTACTGCAATAGTGCTTCTATTATTCTTGACAACATGACTGATACACTGTACCTCGATAAAGCTTAATTGTTCAAAAAATATCAGATACCTCGCATTTATGAAATCGATGTGTTCTAAATATGCTAATCGATAACATAAGTTGGAGTGCAGCTTGAGCACCAGAACACTTTCATTGCTTATCATGAGCAACATGAACGAAATCTTAGCACCGTACTATTTTTTTCTTTTATTTGTCCGGAATTAATATTATCCCTAACAATATCACTCCCATAATATGAATGTTAATTGAACACCAAATAGGACGGCTTTACGTCGTGATAAGTGCCATCTTTCTGGATTTTATTTAAAGAGAAGGCGAGTATCGACTCTTCAAAAGCTGTACTTAGAATAAATTAAGTAGCGTGTTTATGCAACTCAAATAGGTATAATTATTTTTAAGGTGCTACTGATAGCTTCTCTAATATCAGTTGGAGTGGTGTTCGAATTCAATAGCTTATAACATTTTAGATTTTTCAAAGTTTCCATTTTAAAAATACCGCTTAATTGTGTATCTTCCAGGTTGTTTAGCAACAACGTGCCTAGCAGACGGCATGAAGCGCGAGTCTTCGTACACGTGCTCTGGTCATTGAATTTAGTTTCATTGAATATTTGGATTACATAAAATGTCTTGTAAAACAGCAAATCAAGTCGCAGTACGTAAAAGTAATCTTTTATGGCATGCCTTTCACAATTCATTTGTCGGCTTGTTGAGCTGATAAAGGGATTGAGTAAACACTTTTGATCTCTACGGTACATATGTTCAAATGCATGTACGGTGTATACCTACATTAAATACTTGCATTTTTTAAATTAGGTGCAAGGCACCAATGACAGCAGCATCGTCAGCAAGAATTCCATGGTTAAAATGGGTTATTTTTCTGATGATTTTATAAGCTATTTCGTTGATAAATCTTCTAGACGAGCTCCTCTAATAAATAGGTAGATATAATTATATCCAGTTGTACGCATTACAGCAAGACAATTTAAAGTTGTCCATCCTAGCGTTGAAGATAAAAAGTATTTCAAATAAGTGTTAATTACAGTGTATTTTGTAGGGGATACTACGTGCGAGCAAAGGCCATTGATGTTGTTTTGTCTGACTTTGTGCACTATTGCGTTGACAAAGGCACACAAGCGCAAGTAACGAATTTCTTTCCATAGTATAGTCTCACAGTTGCAGCGCTAAAATAAAAAAACCTAATTTGAAAATGTCTTTGAAATCCTCCAGATCCTCTCCCTCGGTGCAGGCTTTGATACACTTTACTTTAGGATTAAAGAGCGCTGGAAAGATGCGCATTTTCGCATCTTTGAGGTACTTAAAGAGTGTTATTGACAAGGCATCTATGCAAGTGAATTGAATGATTTCAAAATTTAGACAATAGAACCTTGATATAAACCTCTTTAGATCGACTTTCCTGATGTTGTAAAACTCAAAGCATGCCGAATACAGTCAAGTGAGGCACTTCGGCAATTGCTACCTGAAAGAACATCATTTCTGCTAAATGAAATTGACAATGGATGCATTGGTGAGCATAGAAATTAAGAACCAGAAATAAGGATATTTGCTTACACAATAAATGGTGCAAAATGAATAAGAATTAACTTTTTAAAAGTTTTCAAACATGTAGAGTATCTTCTGTTGTAGCACTAGATTCTCAGAATTACAAGTTGCTTGGCCTGGACCTTAATTACCTGAGTGATTTGGAACACATCCTTTCGGTGTGCGGTGTTGATGTGACGGCACCCACCCTGTTACTATCTGAGTGTGCCATCACATACATGGAGGAGAAAAAGTAAGGGATAAAAATAACATATGCATAAATTGGCATATTTTGCCCCGATCTAACTTGAATTTCAAATTAAAGATTTAGGTTCGGTTCGGTAACATGCTTGGAATATTGTCCTTCTTTGCCTCTTTTAGATCCAGTGCTTTAATTAAATGGGCTTCTTCATTCTTTCATAATGCTCAAATTTCTGTTTACGAACAGGTAAGTGGCAATTTAAATAACATGCATTTTTCAATTGTCTTTAGTTATTTGCCTTTGGCCATTGATGCAAATTTTGTTATTATTTCTCCCCCCAAAATATGATGTAAAATGTATCATATTTTATTAGATATCACCAAGCGATGGTTTTGGACAGGTCATGCAAGTACTGTTATTAATGTCAAGTTTTTGTTGAAACAAAGTATCAATAAAAAAAATACGTCTGATCCATGAATTTATTTTTTGTAGGATTGGGCATTTTCATAAACGAGGGTCTCAATTGCGCAGTGTTAACGTTTATCCAGATACTTTATCTCAGAAAGAAAGATATTTGAACTTGGTAAAAGATTTTATCACCTTTTCTAAAATCTCAATCAACAATATAAACTCTTACATTTACCTTTTTTGAATTTCTATTATGCCTATTTATCATGAAGGGATGGAATCAATGCAAGATTGTAGACATGAACACGTTTTATCACGAAAACCTGTCATCATTAGAACGGCAAAGAATCGATCAACTGGAGTTGTTTGAGGAATTTGAAGAATTTCACCAAAAATGTGGGCATTACGTTTTAATCTGTGCAACCAATGGTGAAATACCTCCTGGCCTATCATGGACATGCAATGTCTTTACAAAGGAAGACTCTGGTCTATCAGTTAGTCCAATTTATTCTCCTATCAATGCTGTTGAAGAGTATGGAAGGATTGAAAGGTAACTGATCTGCTTACTTACAAATAAGAAAGCTTTTATGATATTCCATGTTTTTATTTGATTTGTGGGTGATAGGTTTGGTCATCAAAGCATTTTCTTAGCGAGCAACTTAGTGGTGACAATTGGGGGCTTTGGCTGTGCAAAAAAAGGTGGGCATCGGCGACTGCCTGATATTCACATTTCTGATTTAAAGACCAGGAAAGATTTCGTCATTGCTTGCAAACAGACCAACTTGCAAAGTAAGAAGAAAGCATTTTGTCCAATGTGAATATAGAATAATAAATGAAATGGAATAAAAAATTCATCATTGTGGCACTTGCCTGTTGTCTCCTAGTCGGACGCCTGTTTCATAGCATTAGTGGCATTGCGGACCAAACTTTGATCGTGATTGGTGGTCGAACATCACCCAAAAATGCCTGCTCCGACATAATCAGAATCAGGCTGAAGTCAGATTCCACCCGGTCTGAAAACAGAGACTTTGAAGTGGATAAAATGGCCGTACAAAACTCTGAAGGACAAGAAAGTCGGTGGCGACACACGGCTTCTGTGGTGAAAGTAAACGGTTAGTGGGCACCCATCATAGCGCAAATAATGCGCTTTATAACAAAATCAATTCATTTGTTGGCTTCCAGATAAAGAAAAAATAGTGATTTTTGGTGGCAGGAATCAGGCTTGCCCTGCCATGAATGACTGCCACATGCTCGATCCCGAGACTTGGGAATGGTCCAAGGTGCGTTTGGAATGCTTCGTGTGTATGTAAAGCAGTTCGGCATTTTTTTCTTACCATTTTGCATACCTGCTTACAGATTAATGCTACCGGGATTGCACCGACTCCACGTCATTCTCACGCGGCTTGCACATGGAATCAAAGCATCGTTATTTCGGGAGGTCTTAGTGGCAGCTCCATGCCGTTTAACTCTCTGTACAAACTTGACTGCATCAAAAACGAATGGTCAGAACTGGACTCCACCGCCATATATCCGAGGTATTTTCAATAGCCAGTTTTCGTTAAAAACTATTTGGTCAGGTAAATTTCTGAATATTTACTTTTGCGTGGAATGTTTCGATAGATATTCCCATACTGCGCACGAGTGGCAGGACAAGATGATTCTGATCGGCGGCGTAAACGCACAGGTTGGGTCTCCCCCAGGATTAGCGATTGTGGATCTTCTAAGCGGGAAATCTCAGGAATTCTCGTTACAAGTAAGACGAATTTTCCTACTTTAAATGGTTTTGTCAAGCTTGTCTAGGGCAATCGCCCCTGGCAAGACTTAAGGGAACAGCAGTTTTGAATATTAATTTGGCATTTGAAATATTACCTGTTACAGGTGATGGCAAAACCCACCATGCTTTGCAAACACAGCAGCGTGCTGCTACCCGAAACCGAATCCATCTTGATACTAGGTGGTGGTGGAACGTGCTTTTCTTTCGGAAGCCATTTCAACCAAACAGCTTTTTCTGTCAGTTTACAAGAACTAAGTGCCTTATTTGAGAAACGAAGAGGAAACAGATGAACTCGGGGAAATAAATTTAGATAAATTCAACGATTTATTTACATAATAAATTATAAAGGTGAATTTGCGATAATTCACTAGCTTTAAACTCACTAATTTAACAACTTTTATACATTCCAATTTTTAAGTCCATACATTTATGCAAAATACACGTTCTGAAAGTAAATGTTTAAGTGCAGCTCCATGGCACAAGTAATATTCTGACAATCTTTACAGGTTTGAAACAATTGAAGAAACAGTAATGTAGCAAACAAATGCCTTGGGGCGTAAATTACTTATTGCGAATAAAAACTGAGCTCCTTGTTTTGGGGATGTAACGAGTGTTCATTCCATCCATGGTAATAATGGGTATTTGAGGAGGGTGAAGGCTAGCTTTGGCGGAATATCTTTTGCCCGCTATTTCGATTTCGAAATGCGATTGTTTACCTGTTACAAAGTCGTTGCTGACTATTTTGGCCTCGCCAGTGGCAGTGTCTATGTCTCGAACGAAACCCATGCAGACCATCTTGTTCACTGAGAATCCATATCTGAAGACGTATGATTACAGTTAATGTCGGCAAGGGCAAAAGATTCTCAAAGGCGGACATGCTATCAAACTGCCAGATTGCTTACCCTGCTGAGGTTGTAGTGCCTACAAACTTGTCGTTACAGAAGATGGGCTCTCGACCCCAAGGCCACAAATCCTGATCGACGTAATGATTTTCTAGCGTGAAGTGTACCAGCCTCCTGCTTACTCCCTTTTCGTGCTGTCGCATTAGGGCGAATTTCCCCAAAAAATACTCTTTCTGAAAATCAAGCATGTGTAGATAGAAACAACAACAATTTGATTATTTCCAGTAAAATGTTCCAAATTGTGCACCAAGTCCAATTGCAGGTTGCAGGATGCTAATTATCAATAAATTACCCGGTACCACTAATTATATTGCTTTAATTTGCATCACCTGCTTCTAACAGAACCCTCAACCTTAAGTAAACTGTGTCTTACGTACACGTTAACGTCTAAAATGTAAAAATACTGACTTCGAGTTTGACTTTATGGCCTCGTCCCACTTCGTAGGGCGTGGTGTTGCTGTCCAGCTCCTCCCCCCAAAACGGGATAAATTTCTCGATTCTCAGGAAGCGCAGCGAGTAATAGCCAACGTTGCGTATTCCGTAATCTCGCCCGACCGTCATCAAGCGGTCGTAAATGTGAAGCGCGTACTGATAGTTACGAAACGA
Organism: Rossiulus vilnensis; assembly: GCA_034700785.1. Lineage (NCBI taxonomy): Eukaryota > Metazoa > Arthropoda > Diplopoda > Julida > Julidae > Rossiulus > Rossiulus vilnensis. Next base: position 7,251 of record JAQIXS010002726.1, read on the forward strand.
ACACATTTCTGTCAGACATCAATTCAAAAAAATTAATTCGATGTCAATGAAAACATACCTCAGCCGGGATGTACAACGAGTAGCCTGGCTCTGCCATGTTTGTAAAGCCTAGCGCCATTATTCCACTAGCATACCCCATATTGATTTCCTGCAAATCAGACAACATCTTGTCTCACATCACCATAGGCTGATTGCATCAAAAAATATGTATTGCTAATAAAATAACGCTTGTTGGCAAGTGCAAGGTACAGGCTTCTTGCCTTGTAGGTGAACGGTGTCAAGTTCATATCTGTGTTGGTCAATTCATGCATCAATTCTCTGGATTTCGGCCCTACGATGTTCAGCACAGTGTACATGGACGTCACATCTCGAATCGTCACGGATCCATCTATTGGTTGATGCCTGTGAATCCAATCCGTCATCCGAGTGTGTTGCACGGTTGGGCAAATCATCAGAAAGCTGTCAATGAAACGTACGTTTCGTCAATATAATTTGCACTCTAACTGATTAAGTACTGGAACGTGATTGATGAGCAATTTTAGCAATTCCTTTAGGGCGTTAATAGGCCAAAAATCTTACGTTAATCGACTATGCTTACGAGTTTTCTTCATTTCGAAGAAGAACACAGTCGTTCTCGAAGCCTCCCTTCTCGTTTTGCATTCCAGTCTGAACAATTGTGCCGACGGGCACGTTGATATCGTTCGAACAAAGCAACTGCAAGAAATCCACAACTTCCGTACCTGGAGACTACACATACAAAACAAATAATTCTTTAGAATATTAGCCGTTTCTATTGAGAAATAATTGCTACTGTATGAGATTTCCCATTTTCTAATGAGGAAGTTTCCCATTTTGTTATATGGGATGCACATTCAATAATATACATTATGTGAAGATAGTCTTTTAAATCGCCAATGTCAGGAGGAAAACGCGACAAACACAAAATGAAGAGTATTACGTTAAATTTACCTTTAATTTAAATTTAGTGAGGGACGAAATGTCCAGAACTCCAACTCCCTCACGGCACGTATAGTACTCATCCTTAACAAAATCAAACCAGCCCGGCTTGCTGAATGACTGTTGAGATCCAGGTGATGGGCGCTCTGAACGATAACAAATCGTCGTTTGGAAAAGTTGCAATCAATTATGATGAAAATTTGACAATAACAGACATCATTCACCTTTACTGACGGTATTAAAATATAGTGCTCGCTCGAAGCCCATGACTTCTCCGAATACAGCACCCTCAGCTTCCTGCTCAGGATACAAAGGTGAGCAACACAGCTTTCGTGCAGATTCGAACTCAGTTTGAAGGGGATACAGCAGTGTGTAATGACGGCCTTCGGTGATATTTGAAAACAAAATGAAAATCAGAAAGTCTAATTTTAAGCATAATTACTAATGTTTAACCGCAGCTAATCATCCTTAAGTTTTGGCGTTTTAACTACCTGCAATTTCTTTGACTCTCTCCACGAGAAACCGCTTGTTGTTGTGCAGGTCTGTAAATCTGCGAATGTCAAACGGCAGCATGTCAGAAGTTGGCTCACCTTCGATGATCCATTCGGCAAGGGCTTTCCCAACGCCAGCTGCCCCTTGCCCGCTATTCCCATTCATGCCAACAGCCACATAATAGCGTTCAACCTAAATTTCAGAGTGAAAAGATGAATTTTCCTTTCGACGTCCTCGCTAGGAAGGAACGCTGGAATAAGGATTTATAGTTTCTCACTTCTGGAGATTCTCCTAAAATCCACTTGCCATCAGCCGTGAAGTTTTCCGCTCCATCGTGCAGCTGTTCGATTTCGGATTTACTCATAACGGGAACCCGTTTCAAGGCTACATCAATGAGGCGTCCTGTGCAAACAAAGAATCTGTGAATTGGTATTGCGGATACAAAGTTCTTACTTCTGAATATATGTATCATCAAACCAACGTTTGCCAGAGGTTTTTGTTTCTAGACAATACGAAAATTCAGCCATCTTGCTGACTTATCAATTATAATGGGAGAATTACCCTCTGTGGTGAGGGAACTAAAATCAATAGCTTACTGAAATGGTCAAAGTCTTGTGGCAGCAATTGAAACTGAAACGACTCTGGAACTCCCTTGCGAAACACGGCTTCTGCCACGGTTTCGAATCCACCGGCTAAGAATCCTCCGTTCCACTCTCGACAATAGAGTCGACTATCGTAATCCCTGATCACTACAAATAAGAATTATCGATTAGATGTTAACCTTCCATCAATCTGTTTATATTTACATGCTAGTACTGCACTCATAAATGACCTACCAGGCAGCATGGGGTCGATCGTTCCATATGGTAACGGTTTGGTGGTGAAATAAAGATGCTCAGCAGCATGGGATGGGATGCGCACTTTCGGATCACACTTCTCTCCCAAGTCGCGAGACCACTATCCAATTAACATGAGTGTAAGACACGACTGATAATTGCCATTTATGAACGAGCCTTGCATTGTATTTGGAGAGGCTAGGGAGCGCCCATGAAGCCATTCATCTTCGAAATCGAATATCGATAGGCAAAAATAAAAGCTAGATACTATAATTAAATAGAACTAGCTCAGCATAGTTGCTAGATGCACGTGTGTCATCGAAGGACCCACCAATAAACATAAGAATAAAGATAGAAATGGTACGTTTGCCTCCCGCTATCAGTATTTGAATTGCTTCATGTGTGCTCCCTAGCCATAAATAACAATTCTCTGTCGTAACATTCTCTGTCATAACGCGTAAAAAGCAAGCCAATAAAATGCTTAGTAGAAACAAAACTAAAGTAAAGAAAAACTATGCTTACCAATCCAGTGCAATTCACTACATAGTCACACTGAATGGTCCCCAAGTTGGTCTCTATGGCAAAAATTTTCCCATCCGATGTCAACATTTGAAGAACCTTGCAATTCTCCACATATTCCGCTCCTTAAATTGCAACCAAACCTAAGATTAGGTAACTTTTTCAGCATTTCAGATTGACTAAAATGACTAATCCGAGGATTTAAGACTCACCTCCTTGTTTCGCAAGTTTGGATAGTACAAGACAGATGTTCATAGAGTTGACGACACCATCACTTGGCAACCAGACACCTCCCTGAGCACGAAAGATTAACTCCATCAAAGGCAATTCGAAAACTTATAAGCATGCTTCTACATTTAAATCATTTTTAGGCGATTCAGATTCGTTAATTTTGAGGTAATTTCTTTTTTTTTAATTGTTCCAAATATGCCAATGGGGTCACATGGGTTTACAAATGACACTTTCTCTAATGGAACTTTAAAATGCATTGTGAATTACATCACAAATCAGACCATTACTCATCTCAGCTCATTTCTGTTGCTTATCAAGGTCGATAAATGCTTTCAAATTTCAATTCAACTCAGTACCTTTAGTACTGCCAGCAAAGATATGCCATGTTCAATGTGCATTTAATTTTGAAAATCACCTCCAAGTCTCAGGTATTCATATGGGGATGCAACTTCTTAATTTCTGACGGGCTGATCAATTCGCAGTCTAAGCCACCAGCTCTAGAAATCAAAAGGTATATCAACAGCAATAACGTACTGCTGATTATGTTGTATGATCCCAGTATATTCAGGCTTGTCAGTCAGTAGTTTCCATTGCAATGGCATGTCAAAATATGCATACATACTACTGTGTATTTATCAACATTGTTGAAGTTGACATGCTGCTTTGTCTGATTAAAACCTACCTGCAATTTGTCACAAAGCGTTTCAATGATGTCAACCTATCAGGGGTTCTTGCAACGTTTAAGCTACCACACTGCTTCCATCCTATAATTTACAAAATTGCCAACACATTTTATAAATAAAAGGTCTTTATACACAATACCAATGCCTCTTTTTCGCCAACCAGCGTTGAGAAATATAAGCAAAAGTGTTTACACTGTAGTGTAATAATTGTATCATACACAAACCTAGATCATGGCCTTCTCCTTGTAGCTTTTTGTACAACTGAGCACTATAAGAAACCAACGTTCTTTCGGCAGCAGATTTGAACTGGCCAACTAGTCCCGAACCATGCCAAGAAGTTCCACAACCAACGCTGGGATTAATTTCAAATAAGATTTAAGCAATGCAACATGTTTTCTGAAGGCTACTTTAAACGTCATACTTACATGCCTTTATCTAGTACTACGGTGTCGGTCCAACCATTCTCCACTAGGTGATATGCTATGGAATTTCCAATGACTCCAGCGCCACAGATAACTACTCGAGCGTGTGATGGCAAGGTTCTGGATGAGTGAGTACTTGAAGTGCATAACTTATTACTAGCTACTTTATGAGTTGAAGGACCTCTGAAAACATGACATATATGCTACTTAAATACATTTTGTAAGACGAATACCAACGCACTAAATGAATCTATTTGTATTTGCTTACTGTTGTCTCCAGTATGCACAAGCTGAAAGTACACCTGTGTGATATCCTCCAATGCCCCGTGTTACATCTATTATTAAAATTAGTTAGCTATAAATTTCGAAGTTTAATGCTGTCAAAGCTTGATCTGTGAAACCAAAGATGCTCATATCCATGTAATATCGTGCAAATGAAATTTCATAAAACCCGGCACTGATGTTACACTACGGATTAGCATTATGACAGTCACTAATAAGTACGGTGTGCATTGCAATACATGACAAAGAAAGTAGTACGGCTTACTGCGATCGACCAAACTTAAAATTACTTTCCCTTGCATTTTGATGTCTCAGTTCGCCTGGCCAGATCCTGGTCTTGCCTGACAGCAAGAATTCAGAAATTAGCAGACGAATGTTTTTACGTTCACGAGAATTCGAATATTCGGCATATCCGAACAAATTTTCCCAAACGTCTACGCTTACACCAAGAATACGGAGTGCCATCGTTCGGCAAAGCAGAGCTTTTTCAACGTATGTCAGCATTTTAACTTTTTGGGATAATAAAAAAAATACACGCCCCCGGGTGGGGTCGAACCACCGACCTTTCGGTTAACAGCCGAACGCGCTAACCATTGCGCCACGGAGGCGTACATGTCTGCGGATGTTACTGACACATTTCTGACACAAGCAGACAAGCAGAATACAAGCCGTATTTCTGACACAAATATTTTTCAAAATTCCTTCAGAAAAAACAACAATTCAGTAACAAATAAAAGATGAGTCTTATCTACGTGAGTAACCGCAATGCTCTTGGTACCACGAATTGTCGCACATATTTGGAATTTGCATAATAATCGCACAGACAATTTCAGGGTAAAATAATTTACAAAAAAAAATACGCCCCCGGGTGGGGTCGAACCACCAACCTTTCGGTTAACAGCCGAACGCGCTAACCATTGCGCCACGGAGGCCATGCAGGTGATACTTTCGCACATATTTCTCAGGTGAAAAGAAATATTTCGAACCATGTATCCACATGTAAGTAACCTGATGTTAGGACATGATGTAGAGTAATCTAGCTAAATCGACCGTAGAATAAAATTAAAACATTTTTATCTCATATTTGTGCAATTTTAAAGAAAACAATTGGTACCAAAATTTTGAAGGAAAGTATTCAAAGAAAATTCGCAATTTCGGGTAGAAAAAATGAAGCAATTGCAATGATTGAATTTCCCACGATAAATATTTATGACATCACGTGATTCTACTATTGGGTGCCATGTTGGAGCTCTTGTGGTGATATTTCGTAAGGGCCTCAAATGCATGATTCGCAAGCTTAAATATGTCTACACTGATTCCATTTTGCATTACACATAAAGCATTGATAATTAATAACTATTAAGGCTATTGATAAAGTCATATATATTTTCGAGCTAGTAAATATCTGGAAAACGGTCTCGATACTCGAACTGCTCGTCCTAATGAAATTAACACCAGCGTAATGACTGGCAAGTCTCATTTCTCTGTGCGTCTTCGCTAGAATGGTAGCTTCTTGAGGTAAAATACTATTCAGTAATTATCATAACATGAATGATACTTGGTTGTCGATAGTCTATGCTGTAAAATACACGTACTATTGTTCAATGACATTTGTGTATGATTAGAGGAAATGGAAAATGACATTGTGGTTGAGCGGTTTGTGGCCGTCTGGCCGGTCAGTGGCATTGGTGCCTACAGGCTACCTCATCCTAGGCTAAAGTCCATTGCAGATTAAAGTCCGTCGATTTATTCCGGAATTAATATAACATTCGTTTACTATGCATAAACGTAAAGCTCGACTTATTTTTGTGGATGCAGCCGGTGTTTTAGCCGGTGAACAAGTTGAGCTTAAACACTGTACATGTGGCCTACAGTATGTACATGTATGAAGTTGAATGTTCTGCAATGTATTTTAGAAACTGTATTATAGAATGGTATGCTCAACGATTTTTCTTTACGAACCAAACCAGGCCACTATAGCTAGTAGTCAGGTCAACTTGAATGAATTTCCACAATCATTGCTGTGAGCTCTTGTTATTATTTTGACAATCATGCCATTGTATACTTTGTTTCTATGCATCCAATTTTGACCAGTCTAGTATAATTTCTGCATTTAATAAACGAATTTTTTTTAGAATTGATCGAGTGATTTATGTACAATGCTGCCAAACTACTGCCAAAACAATGATTCCTTCATTTTTGTATGGAAAGACCATGGATTCAGCCAGTGCTTCGGAGAAACTGTCTGCACTTCTGTGCTCTTTGCCTGGGTTGGCATATGTTGGGCCGTGGAAATGTACCTGTACAAGAAGTATTCCATGCGAATCGAGATGGGCTCACAGAAACGCTCTTGCCTTTTCAAGCTCCAGATTATGATCACTCTACTGTTGCCCATGATGGCCCTGGTTCGATTTGTTCTACAGGCCACAGTGTTGTACAGGCGAATAATTTATGGCTACATGATTCTAACCATGGTACTGTCAGTAGTTTTATGGCCATTATCCTTAGGAGTCATCCTCGTTGAGCGTAGGTACGCTCTGCCATCCATTCCCACTTGGGGCCACAGTATCGGCCTCCTGCTTTTCTGGACGTTGGCATTTATTGTGGAAAATCTTGCATTCCTGAATCTTCATAACGAGACGTGGTGGTTCGAGCTGAAGAGGTAACTAAACTGCTAACTCAACTGTTCTCAGACTAAAAAAATTAGCATTGTTATGCCTTGCAGTGTTGATTTGATGTTATATCATTTAAAACAATACACAATTTTCAGTCCTCTTTTAACGTCTACACAATTTTCAGTCCTCTTTTAACGTCTACAAAATTTGTGTTCCCTAAAATTGTCATTTGCTACTGTATTTGTTTCACTGGCTTATTTTTACTCACATAAGATGATCCTCGGTCTGCGATATTTTGAAAAATCTATTAAATATATGCTTACAAAGAAGCTGTCTCCAACAATAACATGATTTCATTTCAGCTATTCCAATAAAATAGAATTGGGATTTTTTGTTGTGCGCTACATCTGTACCCTCTCATTGTTCCTGCTTGGTCTGAAAGCACCAGGAATTATATCACCACAGCAATATTTGTCCATGCAAATCCAACATAGGCCACTTGTTGAGCAGGTAATGTTTGCCTCACTGTGTTATTGCAAAACGGCGAGTGGATTACAACATTTGCTTTTTGATTTATTTTTATAAAAATGCTTATTTTGCTTGCATTTTCAAGGGAGAGTCCAGTGGGAATTCCACAGTTACAGTTCATGAAAGATCCACCTTTCGCAACCTGTTTAAGAAACTAAAGGTCTTGATGCCTTTTCTTTGGCCTAAAAAGTCCATTTTACTGCAATTCTTCATAATTTTGTGCGTTGTATCTCTTGTTGCTGGAAGAATCGTAAACTTGTTTACACCAATTTATTACAAAAAAATAAGTGAGTTAAATGCTAATAATGAAACGCTTATTAATGGCTTACATTGTGCTTTAATATTCACTTATGCTAATAACTCAAATTACTTTTTAGTCGATAGCCTTACCGCTACTAATGAAAAGGAGGTACTGGTGTATCGGTGGGATCTAATCCTTATGTATGGGTTTCTGATGTTCTTGCAAGGAGGCGGAACAGGTTGGATATAATTGTTATGGATATCATATTTCAATATGTCACAATGTTGATATTTATTAACAAGTTTGCTATTTACTGGACAGGTAGCATGGGATTTTTAAGCAATGCACGCTCATTTCTTTGGATTCGAGTCCAGCAGTATACAACCAGGGAACTGCAACTCCAACTGTTTGCTCATTTACATAGGTAGGTTACTAAGGTGGAGATCATGGACTTATATTTGATGTTAATTTGAGAAACTTTGCCTTGACAAAATTACTTGTCATTTCAGTTTATCGATGAGCTGGCATTTAAAGCGAAAAACTGGGGAGGTTTTGCGTGCTGTTGACCGAGGAACCAACAGCATTAATAATCTATTAAAGTTAGTAGCTTTTACAAGCTTTCCATTTATCCTGTACTTATTAACATTTATAATTCTTCAAGTTCCGAAAATTTCTACCAGTTACATATTGTTTAACATCGCACCGACAATTGCGGACATTCTCATTGCCACCATTTATTTGGCCACAACATTCAATGTTTGGTTTGGATTCATCATATTCGGGACAATGGCATTTTATCTCGGTAAGGTGCTGTGCCGAAGTAATGCTAGAATCGATACAGCCATAAACTTACAACGCATTATGTCCCACATTAAGGAGCAACAATATGGCTGACTGAATGGAGAACAAAATATCGTAGAAGCATGAATCAGCTAGACAATGCTACAAACTCCAGGGCAGTGGATTCCCTCCTGAATTTTGAAACTGTAAAGTCTAGATGTGAATATTGCGTGTAATGCCATTATCTGAAGGGGCTATGCTTTTTTAACGTTTCTGTTTAATACACCTCATTAATTAAACAAGGTAAAATATTACGGCGCAGAGAGCTTCGAAGTAGACAAATATGGTGAAGCTATTTGCGAATATCAGGTATGTACCTCATTAACCGCATTGCTCATTAGCTGCGCTTTTATGCCCATTGATGATAATTTACTGTTAAATTAGAAAGCTGAATGGAAAAGCAATGCCTCCATGTCTGCGTTAAATATGACCCAGAGTGCCATTATTACATCAGGTCTGATAGCCAGTGCACTTCTGTGTGCCCACCTGGTGCTGAGTCAACCTCAAAACTTCACCTCAGGGAGCTACGTGCTGCTGATAACTTACATTTTGCAGCTATATTTGCCCCTTAACTGGTTCGGGACATATTACAGGTAACTATTATTGCATATTTGTTCATAGTCTTTCATTAACCCATACAGGAATCCTTTGAATAACGTTGGGAAGTGTGGTTTTGTGAAAACGATGTTATGGCATTTTGGCACCAATACTGATGATATTCAATGGCGTCCTGGACCCATTTAGCACATGCTAATGTCAGTATCCTGTAGAGCATTTTCAAGCCATGTAGTTTCTAATACAAGATTTTACAATACCAGAATGATCCAAACCAGCTTTATCGATATGGAGAACATGTTCGACTTATTGGGCACTGACAAAGATGTAAAGGATGTTGAAGATGCACCTGACATTCAGGTGAATGGCGGTGGAGTAGAATTTTCCAATATCTGGTTCAGCTATGTCCCTGAGTACGTGAGTGGATATAATGGCTTTTTCTACGAATTGATGCGATAAGTTGAGTAATTTACCAAATGTTTCTCTGTAGACGGCCAATTTTAAAGGGGATAACCTTCTCGGTAAAACCAGGTCAAACCGTGGCTCTGGTTTGTTAATTTTATTTTATAGCTTAATTATCAAGACTTGGTTTCTTTCTTTAAGCTTTATCAATCCAATAAAAGAAAAGAACTGGACAATGCATTCCATATTTGGTGTTCTTGAAGCTGAACTATTAGCAAAATTCTATTTTATTTGTTTAAATGCATTTCAGGTTGGACCAACAGGAAGTGGAAAAACTACTATAGTTCGGTTGCTGTTCCGCTTTTACGACGTCCATAAAGGAGAAATTTTAATCGATGGTCAAAATATAGCTGAGGTTTGTTTCGTTACTTTGTGTAGTTCACTCATATATTGCACAATTTGCATCACTGTTGCATCAAGAATATCATAACAAATTAATACATTTAATTTAAATAATTTACTTGTCACCTTTGCCTTATTTGCATATTGTGAATTCTTGATCCATGATTCGAAAATGTTTTATTTTGTTTGGAATTTTTAAAAGTCCAAATCGCGAAAAACTACATCTAAGAATTAATTTTATCGCTAAACAGATATCACAGGTGTCGCTTCGAAAGTCTATTGGCGTGGTGCCACAAGACACCGTACTCTTCAATAGTACGATTAAGTAGGTATCTTAATTGAAAAGGTTAATATGACCTGAGGTCCCACTTCCATAAGATTAATCGAGGGATCTGGATTTAGATATAACATTCATTATGGAAGAGTGACTGCCTCGGATGAAGAGGTGGAACAGGCTGCTCAAGCTTCAGAAATACATGATCAAATTTTAACTTTTCCTGATGGTAATATACAGTTATAATTCTGGCAAATGCAATAGGCTCTTATGAAAGCAGATCAGCTAAACATGTTGCACATTTTCCACTTAGGATATCAAACGATTGTAGGAGAAAGGGGACTCAAGCTAAGCGGTGGTGAGAAACAACGGATTGCCATCGCGAGAACGATTCTGAAGGCACCGATAATTGTTTTGCTCGATGAAGTAATGCAACATTTTAATGCAGATTGAATAATGAGAATTTAGCAGCTGTTTCTATGTAAACAATAACTTTCGTTTTCTCTTATAGGCTACATCTGCTCTAGACACGAAAACAGAACGGCAAATCCAGGCATCTTTAGAAGCAATTTGTGCAAACAGAACCACGCTTGTAGTCGCACACAGGCAAGGACTTACTTAAAGCATTATACATGTATATGCATATATTTTATCAGAAGTACATTTATGTACAAAATATTTATACGAATAGCTGCTTTTGGGGTGTTATACTGAAACATACATTTTCAGATAGCAAAAAAAGTTTTAAAAACAATTGTTGTTTCATTTATGGAACAGGCTATCAACAATTATCAATGCTGACGAGATTTTAGTCTTGAAGGATGGGGAAATCGTCGAACGTGGGGGGTAAGTTGTTTCCCCTTGTAAGTTGGCAAGGTTGGAAAAAATTTATAATAAAAGAAGTCGTGCACATTTCATTGGCTTAACTGAATTTATCCTTTTGTTTGACGCATTTTTATAAAAATCTTAAAATCATGGCAAAGTTTAGATATAGTTTCTTTTGGTCAGCTTCATGAATGCAGACTTCAAGATTGCTGTCAGACTGTGATTGCAAGGTTTTTGTATGTGATAAACTAAAATTAACTTGTGTTTTGTTTAACAGACATCAAGCTCTTCTGGACCAAGATGGTTTATATGCTGAGATGTGGTATCAGCAACTGGAAATTAGAGAAACAGAGTTAGAATTGCCAAAAAATCACACTAGTGAGCAAAATCCTGTCCAATCTCAAGGTCATCATCATAATCTCCATTGATTCTTTTTAGTATTGAGAAATGTTTGTTGAGATAATGAATATGAAGTTATACTTAAGTTGATTGAAATAGTTTCTGTGAAATTGCAGTAGTCGAACAAGCAAGCCTGTGATTGCATAAATGCTAATCTTTATGATGCTTATTTCAATGGGGGGAATAATTTTATGGCAAACTTAGATAAAAGTGGGATTAAAGAATATTGAACATGCGTTAATAATACAAAGCGCCTTTCTAAATCTACTTATAAAGCTGCATAAATACTATTGCATTTTAGCAGTCACCGACTTATGCATTTTGTGATCCTCTGCACCTTTCTGCTAGTGAAGTGACATAACGAAATGTTAATAATGGAAGATAACAGATGGGGGTGTTGGAAAGCACGTTTGTTTGGCCCTAGTAGATTTCCACTGCAAATTGAGCTCAAATCCTCTTATTATTATTATTATTATATCCAGAAATATCGATTAGTTTCTATTGTTTTTTACTCTATTTTACTTAAAGTCGAGGTAAACTGCACAAGTCCAATGGCTTGCTGTGCTGTATGTTACAACTGCTTTTTTAATTTTTAAGCGTGCGAACAATTTCTGGTCAACAATGCAGTTTTTTGGCTACGCATACTGTATATACGTGTATTCCTATACTTTTGCTAGTAGTGAAGACTAATAAATCAGATTTATAATTGAAGTTTTGCGTATTAAACCTGTAGCTCAGTTCTACCAGTCGTTTTTTCAGCAGTATCCTTTGAAACGCAGAAGATGGCCACTTTCTGGAGTTTAATGTCTTGATAACATTCATTGTTGTCATGTCTACTGATTGGATGACGCATTGACTGTTTTTGCATCGTTCTGAATTCTACGAGACAACCGACTTTCAAAAAAAAAATATTTTATAAAACTTATTCCATTGTTACTTTATTATTTGTGAAATTGAGGTCAGCCTTGACATGGGATTTCATTTCTGACGAAGGTATAGAGCGAGCGTCGTGTCTTCGTCACTTCCTCACCACAATGGTCAACAGATGAGAATTCGAAATTTAGAAATGTTTTGAATTTCACCGGTTAAGGTTTGTTGCTTTCCATTTGATTTTATTTGCAACCATACTTAGCTAGTGGGAATTTCATCACTTACAAGGATATGTCAAACTGAAATTGTCTGTTCAGTGGTGCAACTGCCAAAACCGATTGACCCGAATGTTTACCAAGTTTTTGTACCAAACGTGAAAAATGGCCCATCAAATTCGTTGTATTTTTTATTTTTATTTTGTGGTGGATGACTGAGTGCGTGTTCATAGGAACTATGAATATATTTCTTACATGCTGCAATTTGAAGATGTACAGTAGATCGATTAAATCGGTTACAAAACAAAGATAGAGATAATGTATGACTACATGCCATGTACAAATAAATTAGGTACCGGTACCGTAAATGTGAGAATCTATTTGTAAACTAAACAATCTAGCACAATACCTAATGAAGTGTAAACCGATTTGGAAATACCTATTCACAAGTCCTTTGATATTTTATGCATTACTTGAGCTTATTATTAGTAGGTTATTAAGCCAGTGCCAAATTAAAAAATAGGTGTATAAATATAATAATAATAATACTATTATATTGGACGTCCGATAATTGCACGGATGACAGGCAGTGCTTTTATGATATGGGCTTGTGATAACAAGTATTGATCTGTATGTTAATGATGTTATCTAGATTTATTTTTACAACAACCTCACCTTATTGCAAGTTGTGAAAGCGCAATTAATTCGCTTGGGGCAATGCGTTCTTTACTGATATACATGTAAATTGATGTGATATTTCTTCTGGTAATGAGAAGATTTTTTATTTACAGTTGACCCGTTTAAACTTACTTTTTATGAGTCTGTGTATCTATTGTTGAAATCGTTCTTAACCAATACAAAAACTTCTGTTTTGACACAGGTGTTTACAATATAAATCATGGCGACTAGTGCTTGCAAGTAAATACACGTGAACAAGAGTGAAACTTTGTAGGCAGAGGCATGAGGTGTTTGCAGATGCAAGGTGCCCTTCCTTGCAATAATCTTCTTGAAAATTACAAAATGAGCAGCTTCAAAACTATATAGTAACTTAGTTGATTGATCTTTTCTTATGTGTGCTTTAAATTTTGTTTATAAAAAATAAAAAATGCACCAGTTGTTCGTAGTCCTTCGACATATGGTAGCAGTCAACCTTTCATAGCATGAAGCCTAGATGTGTTTGCCTATGCACAGGGTGCTCTAACCTTTTATTGATCACATAACTTAGGATTTTATAATTCTTACCCAGTTTAATACCTTAGGTTATTGATAAAGATACATGTGTCCACACGTATGTCTGCTACGCTTTCATTTAATATCATAATAACATGAGAGAAAAAGCAAAAGCTATGTAAACACCTTACCTTGTGATTTATTTTAGCTAAACTACCTTGATTAAGCCCTCGGCGAGGGGGCTGTTTGAAC